>NIPM01000555.1:0-88165 GCA_002738285.1 Holacanthella duospinosa
TTATAAATGTCCCATATGTAATATTAAAATTACCATCATTTATATATGATCTATAGATCTCTTTTTTTTATTTCTCCAAATATTTTAGACCATTCTCATGCGGGGATTCCCTCGAATACTTATTTAGATATTCAATTATTTTACCCACTACACCTTGATCTAATTTTCTTTTACTATAAGGAACATAGCGCTGATAATTATCTAAAGATATTCTACCTTCTTTTCTTTTATTTCTTGCAATTGTAAACTGTGAATCAGAAAAATTGAATTTCATTTTTCTTAAAAGCCCTTTTAAGCTTTTATATGCCAGAACAGATAATACATTACTTTTTTGGTTTATTTTGGCATTTGAATGCATTTTCCTGATGTTTTATATTATTTTGAATCTTTTTGTAAAGAATTTCATACCAGGAATTGTTGCATCATTTATTTCGTTTGATTGTGCTTTCATTTTACTTTATTTTAGTAGAATATGACGTTTATTGCAAACAAAAAGCTATTTATAGAAAAAAGACTGTTATCTTGTCTGGGTCCTCTTTATTTTCCTCAGTTCCCGTCCCCATTCATTATTTGCTGGGCCTCAATAAATTTCATTTAATTATTTGTTGGTTCCTCATTTGCACAGTGGTGAATTACTTTGTTTCAGTTCAAAATCATCAATTCATCATGTTTCAAGTCAATATTTGTTTGCATGAATTTTTGTTTCAGTTAAATATAATTACTTATGCATATTCATGCATTGTTATTAGTTTGCCTAAGACCGTCTATATATGCTTATTAATTAATATCGCTTCTTTATGCATGCTTATAAGTTGCATCCGCAATTTTATGCATCTTAATTCATTATGCTCCGTACTTTTATGCATCCTTATTAAGTTGTTTCAGAATCATCAATGCGCCAATAATTGGTTTCAAACCAATTATCCACTCTTTATGTGCGAAAAGTATAAATAGAAGTCGAATCCAAGTAAAATCACAAGTACTGTGATATATTCGATGTAAAAAAACTTCGAGTTTTCTGTCATTAGGAAGTTCATCTGTTTGTAGCGAATGAGTAGGAACCTATACTACTAAGAGTCTCGTTTGAGCATAGTGGCACCCTACAGACTGCATATACATTCAGGTTGACGGATCCGATTATTCGGTGGCCTAATACAGTAATCTTTGATCTTTACCACTTGTCCAATATTTTTTTATTTTTAAATAATGAAATAATGGTCTTTTTACGACAAAATTGCCATATATATTTTTATTCTTTATATTTTGTCGTTTTACGACAATATTTATTATTGAATTTTATTTTTTTATTAAAATTCTATTAGAATTATAACCGAGGCTTCAAAAGTTCCTTCCATATGGGACAAAATTTTTGAAGCCTTGGTTATAATCCCAAATAGAACTTTTGCAAAAAATGAATTAGATTATAAACATAAAGAAAATTTTATACAAGAAAATATTTAAAAAAAAATTTCTTAAAATGGGACAAAATTTTCGAAACAATTCTATTCTAATTGGTCGAGGATTTTTAGTTTCTTGAGTGAATAAAATAGTAAGAATGAAAATAAAGTTATGTATTTACTATCTATAAAATATCTGTTAGTTATAATTCTTGCTATTTTAATTGCTTCCTCAACCTATTTTCACTGTGATGCATTAATATTCTAGAATTATAACCGAGGCTTCAAAAATTTTCTCCCAAATTTATTGGATTTGTTTTGATATTTCTCAAGTTAATTCTCAGTCTTATAAATAGGATTGAATTAAATTGATGTGAAAAAATTAAAGAGAATCTAGGTCAAAATTTATCAAAAAAATAATGGTCTTATGGCTTGCTATTATTCTTATTCGATAAAGGTGAGTGAGGTCTATAAGGAATTGAAAGCAAAAAAAATCATAAATCATGTTTTATTAATCAAAATATACATAAAATATTGAAAGCTAGAGTCGGATAGTTAGAATGTGATTATTTAGGAGTACTTATATATGGCTTAGTACTACCTATTTAATCTTACTCCTTATACTGTTTTCATTTAATCTATTTATACATAAAATAAAAATCATCTTTAAATTTATTTGTTTTTATTTTTCAAAAAGAATAAAAACATCTTTCGAAAATTTTGTCCCATATGGGACAAAATTTTTGAAGCCTTGGTTATAATTCTAGAATATTAGTGATCATAGTGAAAATAGGTTGAGGAAGCAACTAAAATGGCAAGGAATATAGCTAAGAAATATTTTATGGATAGTAAAGTTGATAAATACATAAGTTTATTTTCATTCTTACTATTTTATTCACTCAAGAAACTAAAATTCCTCGACCAATTAGAATAGAATTATGTTTCGAAAATTTTGTCCCATATGACACAATATTTTTGAAGCCTCGGTTATAATTCTAGAATATTAGTGCATCATAGTGAAAATAGGTTGAGGAAGAAACTAAAATGGCAAGAAATATAGCTAAGAGTTATTTTATGGATAGTAAAGTTGATAAATATATAAATTTATTTTCATTCTTATTATTTTATGCATTCGAGAAACTAAAATTCCTCGACCAATTAGAATAGAATTATGTAAGAAAATTTTGTCCCATTTTAAAGATTTTATGTATAAATAGATTAAATGAAAATACGTTTAAAAACAGTATAAGGAGTAAGATTAAATAGGTAGTCTCCTAAGTCATATATAAGTACTCCTAAATAATCCACATTCTAACTATCCGACTCTAGCTTTCAATATTTTATGTATATTTTGATTAATAAAACAAAATTTATGATTTTTTTGCCTTCAATTCCTTATAGACTTCACTCACCTTTATCGAATAAGAACAATACAAGCCCTTTTTATAAGACCATTATTTTTTTGATAAATTTTGGCCTAGATTCACTTTCATTTTTTCACATCAATTTAATCCAATCCTATTTATAAGACTGAGAATTAACTGGAGAAATATCAAATCAAATCCAATACATTTTCTTGTATAAAGTTGTATTTTTCTTTATGTTTATAATCCAATTCATCTTTTGCAAAAGTTCTATTTGAAATTATAACCAAGGCTTCAAAAATTTTGTCCCATATGGCACAATATTTTCTTACATAATTCAATTCTAATTGGTCGAGAAATTTTAGTTTCTTGAATGCATAAAATAGTAAGAATGAAAACAACTTTATGTATTTATAAACTTTACTATCCACAAAATATTTATTAGCTATATTTCATGTCATTTTAGTTGCTTCCTCATCCTATTTTCACTATGATGCATTAATATGAAAAAATTATGCTTCAAAAATATTGTGCCATATGCCGTGGGCAATAAATTGTCTTTGGTTTCTACGTTTATTGAAAAGAAGATGTATTAAAAAAGGATTCGCTGCTTCATTCAGAGGTTTCATGATTCAAGTTGGGACGTTTGGTTGTCAAACGATTGTCTATTTCACATGATTGACTGCGTTCGTTCCAGATAAGATATCATCTGACGATGGTATTACATTTGTTTTTATTTAAAGTCTCAATTTCTGGCTATTTTCGTACAAAATGGTTGCTTTGAAAATTCCAATTTTTGCACTTAAACTGTAAGCTGATAGAAATAGAAAAACATGACTTTGTTGTTAGATTCGATTCGAAATGCCTTCTTCTCATTCTATACTCGACTATTGAAAAGTTATTTAAGATTCAAATACTTAATTAAAGACACACAAAAGCATAATCAAATGATTAAGAATGAAGATTTATTATTGATACCGAATACGATTAATAAGTTATAGTAATTGATTAATCTAATTGATAGTTTACCTATATTCAATCCTAATGACTTTTATTATTCATTATCTTATTTTTGGTTTGTAACTCAAGGGTATAAGATTCGGTCCAGTATCAAATATGGTTCTGACTTAAGTAACCACATGCACAATAACATTGCTTAGATGTTTATAGAAGTGAAGTCGATGAAGCTCATTCTCTGTAATCAAAATTGTTAAGCCTTAAATAGATTCCTTGTTTATATACTTCGAAGTGGTACTATTTCAACAGATATGTTTTCTTCTTTCGTTAGATTGGCTTCTCAAGTTAAAAAAGTAGCATCTGATCATTTTTATTATTAGTGTGCTGTTTTCGCTCTTTTCGGAGGAAGAATCGAGAGTGGGGAAGTTCGGATAAGTCATATTAAAGTCATCAGATGGTTACCTAATTCTTAAATGGATGCTCCAGTGAAGATTTTGATAAAGTTTTTTAAAGCCCCGTCCTTGTTTTTTGACTTGATGTACATGGCACTTTAAGTCCATTTATTAAATAATTGGTTGATCTAAATTGATAAAAAATTTGGTTGAATTAAGCAAAGAATCTAAAGAGCCATTTCTACTTGTGACACAATTGAAGAGTAAAGTATCTTTTTAGGAACTGTTTTCAAAGCACAGACGATAAAGAAGTTTGGCTTTCCTTATTAGGCAAATTTAAAATTATGCTATTGATGAAATAAAATTAGCATAAAAAGAATTCAAAACCTTCAATAATAATCACTCAATATTATTTAACAAAAAGATGCTTTTTATTTTTTATAATTTATGATTTATTGTAAAATTGTGTGCCAAATTGCTAAAAAAGTTTATGCAAAAAAAAGCGGCAACAAAAGTTCATCAAATCTAACAATGCAAGATAAATGAAAAGTAGCACATATAAAGGAGGCCAAGATCCATCGATAGGATATGATGTATATATTACTAGCTACTGTATTTAGTGCTCAAATGGTCAAAAGAGATTACTTATCCGACAATCCTTATTTAGAAAAAGCTGCAGCTCATAGCGACCACAAAGAACCAGCAACAAAACCTGAAGAAGCCAAAGCATGTTTACCGGGGATGGCTTGTTTCAATTACGGCGGTTGTCCAACTAAGATGGGCTGTTTCAACATTGAAAATGGTTGTAAACAAGGCATGCAATGTTTTACATTTACAGCCCAATGTCCGCAAGGCCAAGGTTGTTATTTGATTCAAAACGATTGTGTCCCAGGCATGGAATGTTATGATTTCTCTATGAGTTTGAACTACATTAAGTCTCAGTCTCAAACGAACCAACAGGTGCAATCCAATGAGAAGAACATCAACATTGTTTACAAAGGCGATCAAAACATCGAAAGCGTCGATCAAGGAAGCAACCAAGGAGCTGTTGTTGGTGGCAAAAAGAATATCCGAATCGAAAATGAGAGCCGTAACATCAATGAAGAACTTATAGCTTCTAGAAGCCGGAAACAATTCCAAGAATTGAAAGATCAAAATAGATTGGAATTTGAGGAACTTGAAGAGCCAGAATATGTCGAAGAAGGTCCTGAAGAAATCGAGCTAGAACAAGGCGATTATCAACCAAAACCGGCTACAAAGGAAGAGTATGAGCTTGGGCCGCCTTCTCAACCTATAGAACAAGTCCCTGACTACGGTATTAAACAAAAGTCAGTTCCAGTAGAGGTAACCGAGTACAAACCTGATTACAATGAAAATATTAAGCCAGAAGAGGATGATCGGGAATATTACTACAAATCATTGCTTGAATTATTGAGGACGGAGCCAAACTCAGTTTCTCCTCAAGGACAGGTCATTAATAATGTTAACGACATTGTTCTTTCTTCAAAGTCCGACTCCAAAAACAACAACGAGATCGGAGTTAAGACAAATGCTGTTAATCAAAATGCCAATCAACAGAAAAACCTCATCAAGAATCAAGGGGCGCAAGGAGCTAAAAACATCAACACTCACCTAAACAAGAACATCAACAAAATTGCAAACTCCCATGCTAATAAAAACAGAAATGGCAACAAATCAAAGAACTTGAATAACAATAATAACAAAAGCACAAATAAGAATGGCAATGGAAACCAAAGTGCTAACTTAAACAACAGAGCAATCAAGGCAAGAAATGCTAACAAATCAAAAAAGGTAAATAAGCCTGCTAATAATTCCGTAAATGCTAATAAAACCATCAATGCTAGTAGAAACAAATCTACCAATAAAAACGGTGCTGGCATGACTAGAAAAGTTAAAGGTGCTTATAAGCCTAAGAAAGGAGATTATCAACCTAAAGGTTATTATAATGCTTCTGGTTTTTAAATAAAGTTTTTTATATATAAAAATGTTCAAGGTTTAAAATAAAATTGATAAATAATTTCATGTTGATGTCAATGAGTCTTATTTTTATCAATATAAAGTCTAATAAAATACAGTCCAATGTAATGATCTTGTAAATAAGCTTAATACCTATTTAACTACAACATGTACAATTATATAGGGACTTTATAAAGTATTATAGGCATTGAAGCAACGTGTTTAAGGATTTCCTTTATAATACTTAAAAAAGTTGGCGAATATTTGATATCAGGAAGGACATTTTTAATCTAGGGGCAATAAAACCAAAAATAGCCAGATGGAATATAAATAGACTTACCCCTAATTCTCAATCTTTCTAATTCTAATAGATTAATGATATTCAAATCTTTTAAATCTAAAGAAAGTATTTTCATTCATTAAATTTTTGTAGATGGATTTTCATTTTCCAATAACAGTCAAATCGCCCCAAGTGGCAAATTAAAGAATTGGATAGAGATAGAGAGAAACCAACTGCAAGCTTATGAATATTGCTGTCTTATAAGTGAGGCAAAGGATTGGATTGAATCCTTTATAGAGATGCCAATAAGTCAAGATGAAGATATAGCCACGAAATTACAAGATGGTGTCCTTTTGGCTAAAATAGCTAAGAAATTAGAACCTACTTTAGTGAAGAAGATATTTGAACATTCAATATTACAATATAAACATACCGATAACATTTATTATTTCTTGCAGGTTATAAAGAAAATTGGATTAAAGAGTAATTATTTCTTTGAACCTATCGATTTGTATGCTAAGAAAGATATACCGAAAGTTATTTATTGCATTCATGCTCTTGGTCATTTGTTGTATAAGAAGAAAAAGGGTCCAAAAATGTCCAGCTTAATTGGTTATTTAGACTTTTCTGAAAAGCAATTGAAGATATCGAAAGAAGAATTAGAAGGATCCAATTTCGATTTACCATCCTTCTTTTCAATAGGCACTGATATGAAAGCTTCTACTCCTGATTTGACCTTGCCATTAGATCAGAAGAAAGGTTTGAAAAAGAAGTTGCAAAAAGTAAATCCATTTTTCAGTTCTAAGAAGAAAGTATCACCAGTATCCAATATAAGATACAAAAGTCCTATAAGTAAGACTGTAAATCTTCCTTATAAAGATATCTCTACTACAACCAGCAAATCTTTGATTAGTACATTGAACAATCGAGCATTAAATAGCACTAATAAGTTAAACAGCATCAAATATCAAGAACATCAATACAATACAGGTTATATAATGAGAATCGATGAATATAAATCGACTTCAAACAAAAAGAAGAAGAAAAGACCCTTAATTATCCATAATGTCCAAATGTTATCTCCTTCCACTGTTTTGTTGCCAGAATTGCCTCCTGACTTTGATAAGGATCTCGTTGATGATGTCAATGATATTGGAAAACAGGAGGAATTATCTGGTACAACAATATCGAAAAATCAATCTTACAATGCTTCCAACGCAATGAAAGAAGATTTTTCTTGTTATAAAAAAGTAAAAGAGGACTTCTCAAGTTATACGAAAGGGAAGGAACATTTCACTAATTATCAGAAGAGTAAGGTAGACTTGTTAAATAGCTTGAAAGTTAGTTCGGATAAGAAACAACCTTCTATTAGTCCAATTTTGAAGCATGCATCCATAAAATCAACACACAACACCAAGCCATACACTAAAAGCAAAAACTTAAACATTCAAGACAATATGGATAAAATCCGACCGAAAAGGATCAATCATAAGACCAGCCTGAAGATTAATGCAATCAATGAAGATGCTTATGAAGCTAAATCTCTTTCTAAAAGAACACAAAAACGATACGAGGAGTTCAAGACTAACTCCCTAAAACTTACTGGTGAATCGATGATGGAATTTCAAAACATTAGTGATGTATCATTAAAAACGTATCAAGTCAGAAATCAAGAAGCTGAAAAAGTGAAATCGAAGGCTACATCTAAACTTACTTCAATCGATTCTCAGAAACCGTTACAATCGAGGGTATCTACGAGGAAACAAGCTTCAGATATAAATTATCGATCAAATTTAATGAAGAATAAAGACAATATTAGGGCACAAAGCGATAATTCTTATTTAATTCAGAACGAGTCTACTTCATCAATTAGTAGTAAAATCAGGGCCTATATGGAAGATCATAAATTGAACGAAGATCAGTATAAGAATACTATTTTCGAATCAAACTTCTTAGATCAAGATCAAGTTTCAGATCAAAAATTATCGATAGTTTATCCATCTTCCAACAACTTATCACGTGGCTCGATTTATAAAGCTGATTCTTATGATAAGTTTTCAACTAAAGATAGTGGAAAGAAATTAGTCGAGATAATACAAGAAAAAGAACAACCAATAAAACCAACTATATCAGGTAGAGTAGCATTGGAAAGAGATTCTTTCATACCTTATTCCACAAGTTCTATAAAGTCCACCTGCGAAGAAGCGGATGACAATGTTCCGTTGGCTAAGATTAATCCATCTTTTTCTAGTGCCAATATCAAGTTTAATCAACCGAAAGAAGTTTCGAGTCATCCTTTAGAACAAAGGAGCAAATCGAATACCACGATCAATCAAGTGAGATCGAGCTCTTTTTCAAAGAATGAAGCTCGAGCAACTAATGTTCCTTCATTTATCTCATTTGAACAAACTAAGTTCCAACCTATCAATAGACCAAATTCTATAGCCACAAAACCTTTGGTGTTAACTGGCTCTAAAGACCTGGCTAAGAAAAAGAAATTGGTTTTGAAAAAAGTCACTAAAGAGAGGCCAAAGTCTATGTTTGTTGAATCTACTCAACCCAAACAATATAGCACTAAGGAGATCCAAGTAACGCCAACCTTACAACTACAGCCGATCAAAGTGAAAATTGAAGATCCGTGTATCAATAATACGATGATGATGTTAGAAAGGTTTAGCCAGGACGATGACTATTTGATTACTAGAAAAATTGATGAGTTGAAATCGGAATTTGAGCAATTCTCGAAACAAATTAGCAAAGATTCCCTCACCTTTACCGAGACTTCTACTGATGGAGTGAAAGGATTGGATGAAAAGAAGAGCTTTAAGGAGGCATTTGTATCTTGTAAGAGCTTTATCGACGAAAAACCTCAACACGTAGATCAAATTACATCTGTAAATCAGACTATAGATATTTCTAATGATTGCTCAATAGATGAGATTCAAGAATCGAAAACATTAATTGAAACCAAGTCCCTGGCCGAAAAGTCTAAGGTAGGCAAGAAATTAGACAATTTAGTTCCATTTCAAAAGATAGACCAGGTGAATGATGTCGTTGTTCAACAAGCTAAGTTGGATTTGAATGGTGTTAGTGTCAAAAATCGTATCAATATATTCGAAAACAAAGCCACCAATCCGGTGCAAAATAGCTATAGTAAAACGAATAAAAGCTCTGTCTTCAAAACTAAGCTCGAATCATCAAAGACAGAAAACTCTAAACCAGCGACTAAAGTGGAGGAAGATCAATTTTATACTCCTAATTCTACTCTCAACTCGTTGTCTTTGAAAAAGATCGTTCAATCTAAGGTGAAAGTCAAATCACCCGTGATGAGAACAAAGAAGTCTCCTATATTTAAAATCAAAGAATTAACCGGGGTAAAAGAACTTAAAGCTCAATTTGAAAACTCCACCTCGATAATGGTGAATCGCGCAACTTTAAAATCGATGAAACAAAATTTGAAACCAATAAATAAGTCTAGCAACGAACAATCAAGTAAGGGGTTTGTAGATTTAAGAGAGAGAAGACCTTCTGCTAAATCAGTTATGGATAAATTATCACAAGATCAATATTCGAAATTATTAGAAGATACCATGAATCCCAACAATAAATCTACCCAAGAGATGAATAAGAAACCATCACATGAATCCCGGTATCCTGATCAAGCATCTTTAGTAGATTATTATAGCAGCTCCGATGAACAATCTCCATCACACAAGATCAATGAAAATAATCTATTTGATCTATTTGTTGCAGGGAAAGATAAAAAGTTGGATATTTTTGATGATGTGATAGAATATGCCTCTAGTTTTGATCTTCAACCACCTTCAGTAAAGAAATCTTTCCCGCCATCGTTGAAATTGAAGGCTCACATTAGTGATCGACCACGATCGATTATGAAGAATGTCACTATAAAGTCACCAGACACTAGTATTGAAAATGATCTAGGGATCAGGGAACGGAAAAATAGTGTTTTATTGGAATCTGATTATAGTAGCGAAGATTTGATGATACAAAAGCCTTTACCACAATTGAAACCTGATGAAAAGCAAATACGGAAGTTTCAATTAGGTATCAAAGGATATTTGACTCGGAAATATTTCTCTGAAGTTCTAAGCTGGCTAAACCAACTCATACCTCGAATACAGAAATTGCAAGCCCAAATACGTGGCATTGAAGCCCGTAAATTGGTGGAATATAAAGTACAAGATCGATTAATAGAAAGAAGCTTAGATATCCAACCTCTGATAATGCAATTGCAGGCTCAATTAAGGGGTGTTAGAACAAGAAATGAGTTGGAAGCTACTTTGCTAGAAGCTCGTGTTAAATCACTTGGGTTTTTCACTGGTATAATTAATCTACAAGCTATGATTAAGCGAGTTATCGTGCAAAGAAAATGGACTTCTATTTTAAATACCATCAATAGTCTAGAATTTACCAATGTCTTGACTAGATTCCAAGGTTCTATTAGGGGTGGTTTAGTAAGAGGCTATTACAGGAATTTGATGCGCGATTTATTGGATTCAAATATCCTAAGCTCATCAAGTAGTCATCCATTAACGCAAATTCCATCAGTTCAATCTACCGGTTCTTGTTTGTTTTATTATAGCCAACTAGGAGGTGAAAATAAGGCATTTATCACTCCATCCATTCAGAATGACTTATTGTTACAGCCAACCGAATCTGTTTACTCAGTCAATAGTTCCAGTGTACCTTTAGTCAACCCAAACTTGGAGCGATTAACCCAATGTAGGAACAATAAAATGGAACCTACGAAAAGTTATGAAACAATAATTAGGTTTCAAAACACTTATTGGGCGAATCAACCCCCTATACATCATAATTCGCCATTACCTAAAATTCCTAATCAACAAATACAAACTTCGACACCAATAATGCAGAGTCATAACACTACCAATCAAACTCAGAATCAACAAGATTATGGCCAACGAACTACATCTATGATGCCACTTTCCAATGACGTTAGTAATCATGAGCGTAGAACTACTTCTTTAATGCCCGATCGTTCCACTACAGAAATAGATTCCTCCCGATTAGTCACGCCTGAAATTAGTGATGAACCTTCTGCAAGTGTTATGAGATATTATATAGATTATTTAGAAGAAACTGAAGCGGATCTTAAGTTAGAATTACAAAATCAACAGTTGAGGAAACAAATCATTAATAAGATTAGGAATTTATATTCAGAGGAATTAGAATTGAATCAGTTGGATATTAAGATTGGTTTATTAGTAAAGAATAAGATCAATATTCATGAATTACTTAATTCTGTAAAAACGATCGATAAATTACAAAGATCCAATTCTTCGCTAAACAATTCATCAGTTTGGGCTTTGAAATCGTTAGATAAGGAAAATAGAAGAAAATTGGATTTATATCAAGAATTGTTTTACCTTTTACAAACCACGCCTTATTATTTGGCGAAATTGATGAAATTGATCAATACAACCGAAAATACTCATTCAATGGAACATAAACGTTTATTCGAAACGATCGTCCTTAGTATCTATGGATTTGCTCAGAATAAAAGGGAGGAATTTCTATTACTGAAACTATTTAAAGAATCGATCAAGATCGAACTTAAAGATTTAGTTAATATTGAAGAATTCCTCAAATCCAATCCTGTGTTTATTAAATTAGCTGTGCATTATAATCGAGGGCCTAAGGAGCAAGTATACTTAAGGAATCTTCTCAACCCCATTATTATGGACATCATCAATGACGATGAAATTGATTTACAAACCAATCCTCTTTTAATCTATCGCAACTTGATCAAATTAGAAGAAATGCGAACTGGGGAGAAGAGTTTACGTCCTTATGATGTAAGTGCAGAACAAGCTTTGAACGATAATGAGACTCGTACTGTTCTGATCAAACATTTACAACAATTAAGATTGATTACGGATACTTTCATAGCAGGCATTTATGCAAGTTTAGATTCAATGCCTTATGGGATACGTTATATAGCTAAGGAATTGCACACTCAATTATCGGTCAAGTTCCCTCATGAGAATGCCAATACAATTACAAAAGTGGTTGGCCATTTAGTTTATTATCGATATATTAATCCTGCCATCATAGCGCCCGAATCCTTTGGGATTATCGATGTGGAAATTAGCCCTCATATTAGGAGATGTTTGGCGGAAGTGGCAAAAATGTTGAATCAAGTTTCGATGGGCAAACTCTTCAACGAAGAGAATCTCTTCCTCCAACCTTTAAACAACTTTGTTTTGTATACTAGCGAGAAATTCCTCGATTTCATCTTACAGATCACCGCAATATTGCAGCCCCAGGCCCAGCTGGGCGTCTCCGAGTTGATGGAGTTGGCTCAAGTCCAAAAGCCTACCATTTATATCTCTCCGTTTGAGATTTGTGAACTCCATAAGATGCTTATCGAACATCAAGATCAATTACATCTCACGGATGCCACCACCCATCAACTTGCATCTCCTAATACTACAACTTCGTCTTATGGTGACGAAGAAGATCCGTTATTAGTCTTGTTGAGGGAATTGGATTTACCTCCTAATATTTCTCAAGCTGATAATTTGGCTGAAATATCCTTAATTCTAAACCCAAGATTCACAACGCAAATACCCGAATCTTATCCTAACAACGATGTTCGGATCAAAGGCCTTCTTAAAGAGCTTTTCTTGGAAACAAAACGGTTAACAAGTTATATACTTAGAATTCAGACTGGCGATACTTTGTTGGATATTATGGAATTATCTATTACAGAAAGAGAAGAATCATTATATCAATCCATCAACTCTTCATCGACTTCTGATCAACCAGATGGGGAGCAGGGACTCACCTTTTCGGATTTGAAACGTAAAACATTCTCTCTCTTATTGAGGCTCGAGGAAGCTGGCTTAGTAACTAGAGATGATGGCTTTCAATTTATTATAAATTGTTTAGCTCAGGATATTAAGACAAAATCGACTCATTTCTCCAGCTTAAGAATGTTGAGTAAGGAACTTAAATTAACTCTTGTTAATTTGGATATCAAACAAGCATATCTTGACTCTAAACATGGGATTTATAAAGAATATTTGGTTAAATGTTACGAATCGTACACTTCAAATCAATCTATAAAGAAGAAGAAACATTTCAGATTTTTGTTGCCATTTAGTAACCAATATTATCATATTCAAAGCCTGAAGAAGCTGAATAAATTACCTCTTCATGGTAGTATCAAAGAAAATGCTTACAAGTTATACCAAAAAGGAATCTTAATATCCGTGTTAGAATATAAAGATGTTCAATTGAAATTGATCGATCTCACTATAGGTTCAAATGAAGTGGGTTTATTTGAGATATTCGTTTATGTCAATCGAATCTCTATCACTTTGGAAGTGCCTTTCCTCGTTAGTTTAGATGACCTGTTGCAAGCCCAATTCGATGGTCTTCGTACGATGTTATTGTTCGAGGGTAAAGTGAAAGTTAATGTACATTTATTGTTGTACTTCATTAATAAGAAGTTTTTCGTTTAATAAAGCTTTTATTATAATAAATTGAATTAGAGAAGGTATTCATTTGTAATCTCCTGATGATTCGAAATCATTAAACACTTATTAAAACCATTAACTATCAATTATTTTAGTCCTTTGCAAAGCAACCAGATGTTGAGCATGAGAAGTAAAATCATAACATTGCATATTTGTACTACATTCTCCTTGGATTTGAAAACAACCAAGACCAGCCGAACACTCAGCAATGATAGTGAAACATTGCAAGCCTGGTTTGCAACCTATAACAGTAGGATAACAACCCATACCTTTTGGTCAACTGCCATAATCAAAACAGGCAATTCCTGGAAAGCATTCATCGCCTTTTTTGTCCCTATTTTTTGAGTTAAGCTACTTTTACTTGAGAGTTCAGATGGAGATTTCTTTTTTTAAATATGGGTTATCACTAATATAATCCCTCTTCCAAATATTTATGCTTATGATACTTTGTATTATCAATATTAGTTTCATCTTTGTTTCCTATCTTTTCTTGTATTTATAGTTTGCGATTTATCAAAAAATTATTCTGAAACATGGTTCCTCCATTTATGCATCCTTCTTCATTGTATTTTTAGTAAAATGATGGATTATAAATTAGCAAATATTATGGATAAATATTATTGCTACAGTTTTATAGAGCTTTTTTGCCTATTATTACCTATCAATCCCATTTCTATGAGGGAAGTTCCGCTACATTTGATAGATCTCCGCTAATAAAACACCAATTTTGTAATACATATATGGAGTTGAAAGGTCATTTTGAAAGTTGTAGTTTGTTTTCAATTGTACGTTGAAAAATCTTAATCAATTTTCATATAAGATCGTTAGACTGAACTTTTAGTGAATGTTGGTGTTAAAAGCAGTAGATAAAGAACGCTAAGTATATATAACCTTCAAATTTACTTCAACTTTTTGCCAAAATTACATAAGTAGTGAGGTTTTTAGGAAAAGTTCTTTGAATATAAACCATTAACTTGCTAGTTCTGTTCCTTTCTTAACATTGTTCCTTAATTACTGATAAATTGCATTTATTATCAATTTTACGTGCTAAATATAAACCTGGTTCCAGTTACAAAACTCCTTTACTGATAATCATGTATGAGTGCACATAGTCAAATAAATATTTGTCCAATTAATGAGTATATCTAAAGAAAGCGGACAATATAGTTTGCATCTACTATCATTTTGTAAATAATGGATTTAAAGGTTTGATAGCCGATTTTATCAAACTATACATATTAAACATAAACCTGTTTTCATCACAAACCATAGTTTCTCTCGTATATTATAGGGGTATCACTGAATATACGGAAATTATCATTTAATACACGGAAATTATTACTTAGTAGACGGAAATTATTACTTATTGTTTGGAAACTATTACTTAATATGGCACTTTATTTTCCTTCAAAGTAGTCCCCATTTTACTTATTAAATAAGTTGTTGATTAATAATCTCAATTCATTAAAAATTTGGTTGAGTTAAGCAAAGAATCAAAAAGGGACTATTCTGAACGAAAATAAGGTGCCATATAAAGAAATTATAATTTAATATACGTAAAATAGGAAATAATTGATCAGGTAGGTTTCGTGATCACCAAACCGACCTGATCAGAAGAATTCAGGGTAGCTGAGTAGAGTAAGATGTTTTTGAAAAACATAGAATTTTTTAAATATGTTTAATATCTATGTTATATTTATTACAAAATTGATTCTCTAATATTATAAAGTATTGATTTATGCTTATATTGACTCGTTTTTTATAAGAATTTTATTGCTAATAAAAAATCTATCAAGCCGAAAATAATCCAATAAATCTATATCAATCAATTTGGTTTTATATTCCTCTTAGATTTAATTTATCAAATGACTTTTATTATAGTTTCTGGTTGATAAAATATACCATAAATGATTATTATACCAAGATAATAATAAATATTAGGTAACTGAGTAGAGTATCAAAAATATCTTATAATTTCAAACCCATCTTATATTACGTGACTCTACCCTGAATTCTTCGGATCAGGTCGGTTTCATGATCACCTCATGGTGATCATGAAACCGACCTGATCCAATTATTTCCTATTTTACGTATATGGTACTTTATTTTCGTTCAGAGTAGTCCCTTTTTGATTCTTTTCTTAATTCAATCAAATTTTTAATGAATCTACATTATTCTCACTCTTAATCAACCAATTATTTAATAAGTAAAATGGGGACTACTCTGAACGAAAATAAACTCCCATATTAAATTATAATTTCAGCCTTAAAGAATTTGATGTTTCTAAATAAACTTGTTCAGATTATTATAATTATATATGTTTATTATTTTATAAATTTTCGTGGTTTGATATTTTATAAATTTGCGTAGTTTATTCCTTAAAACATTTGAATCTTATATAAATATACAATAATTAAGTTAAAATATTAACATAATGGATAACTTTTATTCTACTGAACTGTCACAAATACTTTGCTCTAAAATTAAAGTTGTTATATGATGAAAAATACAACTATATGACTGTTAACCATGGCTTACATTTTATTGACAAGGAAACGCTTGCTCACACTCAAAATATTGAATCTTATTGAGCAAAAATAAAAGGAAGAATTAAAAGAATGAAAGGTATAACTGGAGATACATTAGAAGAATATTTATTTGAATGGATGGTTAAAGACAATATAATTAAGTCAAATTTTAATTCATTAATTGAGGTTATCAAAGAAATTAATTAATTAAACCTTCTATTATTTTTAATTCTTTAAAGTTGTTTTTTCATTAATTTTTCTGGGCGGAGGGAATTTCAGCCTTGATCCATAATTTCTTTATATGGGACAAAATTTTTGAAGCCTCGGTTATACTTCTAGAATATTAGTGATCATAGTGAAAATAGGTTGAGGAAGCAACTAAAATGGCAAGAAATATAGCTAAGAGTTATTTTATGGATAGTAAATACATGAATTTATCAAATTTACTATCCATAAAATATCTGTTAGTTATAATTCTTGCTATTTTAGTTGCTTCCTCAACCTATTTTCACTATGATCACTAATATTCTAGAAGTATAACCGAGGCTTCAAAAATTTTGTGCCATATGGTACTTTATTTTCGTTTAGAGTAGTCACTTTTTGATTCTCTTCTTACTTCAACCAAATTTTTAATGAATCTAGATTATTCTCACTCTTAATCAACCAATTATTTAATAAGTAAAATGGGGACTACTCTGAATGAAAATAAAGTACCATATTAAGTAATAACTTCCAAACAATAAGTACTAATTTCCGTCTATTTAGTAATAATTTCCGTATATTATATGATAATTTTCCGTATATGTGAATTTATTTTCGGAAGAGACGCTTTTTCGGGAATTAAAATAGACCCTTAATAAATTTTCAACCAGTTTGTTGGTAAAATAAATTAAACAAACATTTTTTGCTTTAAATTAGCGTTTATTAGATTACAGTTACTAAAAGGAACGCAATATATTTACTATATGATAACCAAAACATTAATACTGAAGAATCACCAACAATACTCCAAAAATTAGTTAAGAATATGGCACAAAATTTTTGAAGAAATCTTAATATTTTGGTTGAAATAAAAAATACATGTATTATTTGGTTGATAAATAAGTATAAGTTATATTTATTTATCAACCAAAGCAGGTTTTTATGTAATTATTGAAATTTTTCAACCAAAATAATAATGTTCTTTCGAGAATTATACTGAATTCTTCAACCAAAATGATTGGTTTCTTTCAAAAATTTTGTCCCATATATTAAAATTATTCAACAAAACACCAAAAAACGAAATATATGCAGTTTTATCGATAGTTGCAGGCGAAATATCGAAAAAGGATCTGAGAAAAAGTGGTTTTACTTTCTCAAGCAGTATGTACAAGACTGCAAAAAGAAAAAGAGGAGATCATGAAATAGAAAATAGGGAAAATTATCAACCAGAATCTAAAAAACAAAAAGGTAAAGATATGAAAGAGTTAATTAATGAATATTTGACCAAACACTCTGAGATAACATGTAAACTACATATAATTCGGCCTGTATTAAATCTCTAACAATCTAAACTATATATTACGCAGTTTCACGCAAAGAGGTAAAGGAAAAAATTTATTATGAGAATAAAAAGATGAAACTTTGTAGTTTATATATTTGAACCTTCTACTTTTATTGCATCGCTCCATCTTTCAGCTAACTGCTGAACACCATTCATATGACCCTTTATATTAAGTTCCTGGATAATAGTCTCTAGTTGTAATTCCAACTCTTCCTAATTGTCATAATCATTTTCTTTTAACCTCCTCTTTAATTTACCAAAACAATTAAAATCAGGTGGACTTATATCTGGACTATGTGGAGGATGATACCAAATGCAGGCTTTGTTATCATCAAAAAAATCCATTGCAACCTTTGATTTATGAGATCCTGCATTATCCTGTAAATCACAGGATACTTGAATTTCTTATTAAGGTAGCCATTGTAGTAAAACTTCATTAATAAAGTCTATATAGACTTCTGAAGTTACCGTCTCTTTAGGTGCACAAAGCTTCCAATATGCAACACCATTATAATCCATTGCTAGTATAAGCATTCTTTTTCTCTGATAGTTTGATTGTACTACAATTTTTGGTGGGCTTTTGTCCTTAGTTCTCCAAAATCGAGACTGGTTACGCTGAGGTTGCATATATAAAGTAAGCCAAGTTTCATATATAGCCAATATTCTGTTTATTAGGGTTGTTTGTTTTTGATAACTGCTCCAAATTATATCTACATGCTAATACTCTATGTTCTCTTTGTTTCTGTGTGAGAAAATGAGGAACCCATTTGCTCAATAATTTCTTCATTTGTAAATCTTCTGTTAAATACCGAAAACAGTAGCTTTGCTACAATTTACTAACATGGAAAGTTCGAGGCACAACCAGTCTCTACTTTGAGCAAGTTATTCTTTAATTTTCTCAATTGTATTTTCTTTTATTAAATGATTATTTGTGTCGCCTTCCCTAGTGTCTTCGACGCAGTTTTGGCCCTTATTAAACTTAGAAACCATATTTTTCACTGTATTATATTTATAGGCCTTTTCTACTATCGTTTTAACTAATTCTTTGTGTATTATTCTCGAACTGTGGCCTATAATTACTCCAAATTTGATAAATACACGTTGTTATTTATCGGTTATTGGATTTTTGTAAGTTATCCATTATAGTAATTTAAACAAATATGCTTTAAAAATAAAGCTTAATTTATAGAAAATATTATATATATATCTTGGCACTAGATATTAATTTGCATATTTATTATTAATTAAAATCCGCTTACTTTTTTGCGTAAAACGGCGTAATATTTATAAGAAAATAATGGCCGAAAACCCAAAAATTAACCTAAGCTTCTACATACTACAATTTATGCCCAAAATACTTCAAATATTTGAAAAAGAAGACAGATATGTGTGATATCTGCGTAAATGGTAAGAAACTTGAAAGGAGGCTGGTGAAAGTTCTCAAACAAACGAGTAAAGTTTTACAAACCCCATGCTGAGTTAATCAAAGATCAAAAAAGCTACTTTAGACAAAGACTAGAGAACTTGGAGCATGATGAGTGCGTGGTAGTGATGGATTTCAAACAGAATTTCAAGATCGGTGGGGGACCTGTGGAAATATCCCAAGCATACTACAACAAATCTTCTGTATCTTGTCTCGGCTTCTGTGTCATCTATAAAGTGGAGCTACTATAACTACCTCTCAGAAGTTATTAGTCATGATTCACACTATGTCAAGAGCTGCCTCAGGAAACTGGAGGAGGCAAAGCTGAGAAGTTTCTCCAAAATACATTTCTGGTCAGATAATGCAGGCCATTTTAGATCCGAGGAATTAAGGAGTTATATACTCTTGGAGCTACCTACTAAGAATTGCTTCACCTCCCTGACTTTCTTTGTAGAATATCACGGAAAGTCAGATATAGACGGGCACTTCGGACTTCTGCATAAAGTCTTCGACGAATTCGAAAGAAAGAATCATGTGGATTTTATATACCTTGTGACTTACTGTTTCTGGGAGTTTTTCTTAGAGGCCGACACCAATGCCTACTTTGAGATCTACGAGGACTGTGGTAGAGAGGACCTGGTACAAAAGCTCCGCATAAAGGATGCTAAGCAATACATGTCCCTCTACGCTGACTCAGGTACCATTTATGGAAATTCGGTATCTACATTCCATGGGTCAAATCATCGTATGCTGGGGCATAAGGTGGTCCGCTCCAGAGAGAGGAGAGAGAAAAATAAGCCCCTAAACTGAAACTAGATAATGGTTGGGCGGTTTCCTCCTCTCAATTAAAGATCATGGGTAAAATGGTGGTGCTCAAAACCTAAATGTGGGAAGATGGGTAATCCAAGGAGTATAGCGTTGACTGGGGGCTGTTATACTTCTCCCCGTAATGTGATTACCTTGTCGACCTCGGTTGGTATCGCTCTCCGTGATCTAATCAAAAAAAACTGTTAGGTAGGGTATTGAAACTTCAAAACTTTAGTTTCCGAGCAAAGTCGGAGAAATTGGTTGAAACAACTTGGAAAATTTGAGACTTCATAAATCCGCTAGTGGACGCGTCGTTTGAAGATTGACCAAGAAAAAAAGTGGCGTCGGGAACTATTTCCCCTGAAAAAATATCTCAGGAGAGTATGTTTCAGAGGAATTTATGATGCCGATTTGATATTTTTGGTTGAAATTTTTTGAGAATATTGGATTTCTTCCAGGGGTATTATGTCTTAATTACTCGTTAAAGCTATTAGTTAAAACATGAATTTTATAAATCTTTTTATATAAATTAAAGTGATTCTTTTATTTATTTTTAAATTTCTTATGTTGATTTTTCAATAATTTTGAAAAACTTGATCAAAAAATAGCCCTAAATGAAACTTATCGACTTTGAATTTATCAATAACTCAGATTAATTAAATTGTGGCGAAAAGTCGAAATTCTGTAACAAAAAACAGGAATAGTATTTAAATCTAAAAATTCAATCGAACAAATTTGATTTTAGTATGTTTTTATTTTATTTTATCTAATAAGTTTTATCACTTAATCTTTTGTTCAACATTAAAGTTGCACATAATAATAACCAATTATGTATCATTTTTTCGGTCAGATAACAAATTAGATCCAATTCTGTATGCTAGCGATAAGCTTAAGATAGTAGATATAAATAGCAATTAAGCAAATAGAACATCTAGTTTAAGCCTCTAATGATTTTTATTGTTTTACAGTCGATGTTATGTTTTCTAGAAAATCTACAAAAGTTGAGAACCATTATTATTCAATAAATGACGTAATTTCATAATTTTACAAATCAGGAATAAAGTATAAATATACACTCAGGCATATAAAGTAGCCCGAATGGAAGAACCCGATTTCAACGAGCTATTTAACGAACTATCTGATCAGCATACAAGCTATATTAAAGAATTGGAAGGTAAAGTGAAAGATGAGGTAAACGATTTACTATCTTTAAGCAAGGATGAAGATAATTTGAAGCGTCCTAACATAATTTGAATGGGGGCAGACGAACGCAAGATAAGCGATAAGAAACGGAAATTACGAGAACGAAATCGTAAATCAGCAGCTAAATCACGAACTAACAAAAAAGCGAAGCAACAAGAATTATTGGATGCTCTTGATGCTACTAAAAAGATAACGATATTATTTCTAATGATATAGATATTTTGAAACTTAAAATTGACTTTTATAAAACGTTACTTAAATCTTGTACCATCCATTAATCAAAATCAAAGAAAGGTAAGTTTAAATAATTGCTGTATTGATCTGATTTTTTTTTAAATATAATAGTATCTATATTTTATCAAGTTTTAGATTTAAGGGGTTTCTTTGAAAGTCTTCTTTAATTGTAGACGTAATCTATAAATATTAGAAAAATAGATCAATAAGCCTTGAGTGAAGCGAGTGTATCATGAAATCTGTACTAATTGATTATAAAACTGGTATAATAGCTTGCAACATATTGGAAGAAAACTCATTTAGAGGTAATTTTTTGATCAGAAGCTTAATCTCTAATTCTAGTATAAAATCAGTAATAAAGATGTATTTGGATTTTAAAGAATTAATTACATGGGTTTTTGAATAATTCATGAAACTTTCAATTTCTTACCATTGATCTCTATTTGCTGACACTTCTCATAAATCTACACTAAATTATCAGGACGAGGTGAGATAAATCCCATACCATCAGTTTTGCTCTTTTCTCCTCGTTAGAATGGTCATTTTAACGATATCACCTATATACAGGGTTGGTAAAAATTAATAGTGATTTAAATTAGTGTAATCAATTAATTTTTATTAATTGATTTCGCACTCTAGAAATTAAAATTAATTTTGAGAAATTTTTTTGAAAATTGTAGGGAAATTAATTTTTACCAACCCTGCCTATATAGAAGATTACTTGAATCAAGATCGGGTTGGAATATCTTTTGTACTTCTTCTTTCTTCTTGTATTTTGGTAATTTTGATACGAGAATATCTTTTATTTCGCTACTGTTGATTGTTTCACTTGTGATCATTATTTTCGATTGATTTTCAGATTTGGCCTTTTGAAACTGATTTTTAGATCATTAAAGTTGTATACTTTAATCGAGATAAACTAATCATTGAATACAGCTCGGATCTAGTTGATAAATGTTTCTTAATATAACTGTAGTCTTTGTAGTATTCAGAACTAGTTTGCTTTTTCAAAATAAACATAAGAAGATATTTGGGTAATTTAAAGCTATTGAACATCTTTTTCTACTTCATAACTTCAATATTATAAAAGTAGAAATGCTTAATTATCCAAACCTTTGAATAATTCATGATCAACTTTTAAAATCTTTCCATCACCATTTTTTGATACTTGCAAATCTTAATCACATTGTCACTTCTTGGTGTAATGAAGACTATCGTTGGTTTTGTTTTTTCTCTTTTCAAGAATAACTACTTTCACAGTCTTGCTTATAATAAGATTGAGAATCAGAGAAGCCAGAATCAAGATCAGATTGAAATATATATTGAAATTCTTCTATTTTTTGCATCTTAGTAGTCCTAAAATATGAACATCTTCCACTTCTTTGATACTGTAAAGACTTTTTTTAATGGTATTAAGTGGCAATCGATTCATTTCAACTTTTAAAATATAAGCTTGACTAAAGTTACATATCATAAAAAGTACATTTTCTACCACATTTCTATGATATAAAATTACATGAGCTTCTAGTTCACAGCAAAATGGGATAAGTGCTGTCAATCATATTCAAAAGCAGAAAACTATATTCATAAACTCCAAAGTAATTATCCAAAGTTTGGAACTCATGTTTGACTCTCAATCTCTTACCTACAATCTCCAAGCCATGATACTTCTTACAAAGATCAACAACATTATTATCTTTTGGAATGAAAACTATGCCACTAGTCTTGCCGTCCTTTCTAGTAAAAATGTCGACTTTAATGATACCACCTAAAGATCGAATAATAAAAGGGTCAAGATACCAGAAACGATGTCGGGTTGGAATATTTTCTGGACTTCTTCTCCATCTTTATATCTTGGTAAACCTAATATGACTATGTTCCTCAATTCTTTGGTGTTATAAAGCGCTTTTCTGATCTAGTTAACTTGTGGTAATCGATTCATTTCAATTTTAGAAGGAATGATTTTAAGAGATTAAAGGCTGGGTCATGAAATACAACAATTATGTTATATAAAAATGGCATTATCTACCTTGAATCTGATGAAAAAACTATGTATTTTTTGGAGACCTTAAAAAACTCCATTCACTTTTCTAATCAATAGGAATTTTATAAAACTATTTGAATATCCAAACAAATCTGAGTTGTAAAATATTAATTATCTAAAGTTTGGAACAACTCATGTTTAACTTTCACTTTCTTACTCTCAATCACCAAGCCATGATACTTCTTACAAAGATCAATAGCATTATCTTCTTTTGGAGTGATGAAAGCCAAACCGAATGTCTTACCTTCATGTTTAGTAGTTAAAATGTTTGCTTTAACGATACTACCTAAACAGTTCAAAGATATTGGAGATGTCAGAATCTAAGTCTTGTTGAAATATTGGTTGTATTTCATTTGGAAATTTACCTTTTGGTATTCCTCTTACAAGCATATCTTTGGTACTATAGAGAGCTTTTCGAAGACTGATCAGGTTTTTAAGATTCATTTAGAAAATTTTCTCAAGTTAGATTTTATAATCCGAAATAAAGTTATTTAATTATCCAAAGTTTGGAATAATTCATGTTTAACACTCAATTTCTTACCTCCAATCTCCATCTGATGATATTTCTTGCAAATCTCAACCACATTATCCGCTTTTGGGGTGATGAACGCCATACCACATGTCTTTCCTTGATTTCGAGCGAAAATCTCTACCTTCATAATATCACCTAAAAGATCGAAATGAGATTGAGGGAAATACCGGAATCGAGATCGGATTGGAATATTGGCAGTATTTCTTCACGTAATTTGTTTTTTGGTATTCCATGTACGAGTATATCTCGAACTACTTTGGCACTGTAGAACGCTCTTCTGATACTATTGACTTGAATTATGCTATTCATTAGAAAATGATAATTTTATGACACTAAAATTTTTCAGAATAGGATGATTGAATGCAGTGGAAAATGGTTTATAGGAAAATAGTATTATTCATCTGTAAAAATAAGCTTTAAGGATAGCCTCCCATTAAAAATATTAATTATCTAAAGTTTGAACAACTCATGTTTAACTTTCAATTTCTTACCCTCAAACTCCATGCCATTATATTTCTTACAAAGTTCAATTAGATTGTCTTCTCTCGCAGTGATGTATGCAATACCACATGTCTTAAATTGATTCTTAGCCAGAATAGTGAGCTTTACAATATCATCTAAAAAATATTAAGGAGCTTTGAGCGGCTACCTGAATCTAGATCGGATTGGGCTATTGGTTGCATTTCTTCTTTTTATTTGTTTCTAGGAAGTCTTAATACGAGTATATCCTTGGTTTTGGTCACTTTTCTAATGCTGTTCAGTTTAAGATTCATCTGTGAAAAATATTCTAAACTAAAAGAAATTGACGAAATGATTATCCGTGATAGATTGAATAGTCATATAGAGATCATTAAATAAAATTTTGTATGTATGGATAAACCAGCTTAAATGAATCGGTATTTTTAAGATCATAATTTAATTTAATTCTCATTACTTGGATTAAACAAATCATGTTTTAACCAAAGTTCTCTACCCTCCATTCCAATCTTATGATACTTCTTGCAAATCTCTACAATCTTATCCGGATGAGGAGTAATAAATCCAAAACCTTTATTCTCACCACTCTTCATAGTGGGGATATCAATATATAAGATATTACCTACATAAATTAAAGCAGGTCATCTGATGTTTGGGAGGGGGATTGTGGGCTGAGGTATACCGTTTTTGAGATCTTCCATGAAAGGCTTCATTATTTCTTCTTTAGAAGATCGGAAAGGTAATCCAGTTAAAAGTATATCTTTTACCTTGTCTGTGCTGTATAAGGCTCTTTGGATTAATTTGATTGAAATGACTCTATTCATCGCTTTTATAGTTTTTTTAGAAATTTTTTTCTTGACTCAATCTTTTTATGACTAAAAAAGGTTGTTGCTGCAAAACATGATATTTGTAAATCGTTTATTTTTAAAATGATTATTTATTTGGTTTAAATAGCTCATGTTTCAAATGTAACACTTTATCCCGGATAAGTCTACCATGATATTTTGTACAAATTTCCAAGATCTTATTAGGGCTCGAAGTGATAAAACCAAGACCAGTGTTATAACCTTGATAATTATTTATCAAATATATATCTTTAATATCACCTAAACATGGGATGCAATTTTTAAATTGAAATTAGAGGATACCTGATTTGAGTTCATACCAGAATATTCGGCGTACTTCTTCCATCTTTACTTTGTAGGGAAATCCCGAGAATTGGATGTCTCTAAAACTGTATGACTTTCTTTTGATTGTATTTCTTATATTCATTCGTCAAAAAATCGAAACACTCTTGACTTCATTTATTCCTAAAATACGACGAGGCACAATGGGTTAATTACAGCATTGAACTAGGATTTGTATGAAACTGTTTTTATAAGTATTTTAGTACGAAGTTGCATGATATAATTAAGCCATTGCTAACAATAATAAAGGAAATAATAAAATCGATATTAAATCAAGAATTGAGACTGATTTAGTGGCAGAGAAGCATCTTTCGGGACACCAGCTGGTTTTGAAGTACAATTTACACCATTAACAAATACAGTATAAGTTTCTTAATATTCGGAGTAGCATGATTAAATCGCATGTCTTTCCAACCTTCCTACTCTTCATTATCGAATGGAGCTTATAATACCCAGGCGTACAGGTAGTAGCGCAAGTGCCTGTATTTGGGCCCGTGTCGCCACCAATGAGTATGGTGACACTTGAATACAGTGCTTCATCAATCAACTGCGGGCAAATGAAATGGATATGCGTATCAATGCCACTAGCAGTCACAATCTTGCCTTCTGCCGAATATACTTCCGTTTCGGCACCACAGATCATATTAATGTTGTCCATGGTATCTGGGTTTCCACCTTTATCAATTGAAGCAATGTATCAATATCACACTTAAAGATGCCCGTGTAATCAACTACTAATGCATTGGTTCTTAGCAGGTCTAAGACTATTTCATTCGTTTTAATCGATGTTTTTTGTCCTTATCCTTCTCGTAAGCTTTTGCCTCCTCCAAATACGGCTTCATCTCCATATGATTGGTAGTTATAATCGTATTCAACTTTTAACCATAAATTGGTATCCGCTAATCTGACTTTATCACCTTGAGTTGCGCCGTACATCATGTTATACGTCTTTCTATCTATTTTAAATGGTTCATCATCTTGTAATTTCTTAATCTGTTTCTAATGGTTAAATCCTAATTTTAAGAATCGTTTTTCTAACTCAATACTGTGATTTAAGTAATCACTTACTGGGCCTGGTGTCAAGGAATTGCCACCTGTGATGATTTTGTTGCCTCCAATTTCGACCAATTTCACTATCTTACTACCACCTGGTTCGAATCGTACGGATATACCACTTGCCATATCTAATTTCATCCCTAACGCTCTGATACGATCAAAAGATAATTGCGGATTAGTCTCGCTGAAATGATAATGCGAACCCACCTAAATCCAAAATCATTATTAATGGAGGATTGCTTACTTGTATGGGTCGGTCACCGTAATTCATCACTTTTAATACATCACTTTTTCTATTAGGGAATAATATAATATCACTTTGTTCTTTTAATGGTACAATTTCACCAGGTTTTTCTACCCAATTACCTTTTTCTCTATTAACTTTAGGATATTCTTTAGTCAAGAAATAGCGTTCTCTCTCTTTCGGGTACCCCTCCAGCCTTGTATGGCTGCAATTGAAGCAGAACAAGTTAGAAGCGTAAAAGGAGAGATTTGGATCACCTTCTAAATTAGAAATGGGATCATGAATAGTAACCAGAAATGTGCCATCTTCAAACAAACTTTCTACTTGAATTTCTTCTACCACATCATCAACGCCTTTACCAACTTGATTCCGATCAAGTATACGTTTTCCAATATCTGCTAATTTGCTTACACTTAATCCACCTTCTCTAATTAATTCTAATAAAACATAGCTTATTAAACCTACTGTTTCAACAGAATTTAAGGGGATTCCTCGGAATAATCTCTGTTGTGCTAATTGACCTACTTGTATTATTAGGAGCTTGTCTTGTTCGCGTGGTATCAAGCGCATTTTTCAATGTAAAATTAACTGATTTTGTAAAATGAAAGTTTAAGTTATTTATATCATTTGTGATTGAATGCTTATGCAAAAATGAACCAATACTATGTCATTGAATGTAGATTATCATTATTTATCAATTGCTGTTTTGTTGATGCCATTTTTGACAATTCTCTATTTAGCATAAAGTTTATTAACAAAATATTATTATCATAGACTACTAGGATTTTATAGTGGTATCCATAGTTTCACAGTTTTTTCGTGTAATCTATCATTTTACGGACTTTCGAATTATTTCCTAATGAGTCAACAAGGCCGAATAAGGAGAAAACATAATTTCAAAATGAGCATACAAGACCTCTTCAAATCACCCAAGAAGATATTCATATCCATAAGTGCTTTAATATTCACATATTTACTAATTAGTTGGAGCATGAAAGAACCAAGTCTCAATGCTTACGATAGTATTATTCCAGAAACGAAGGCCGTATTTCATAAATACAAAGGTATTTTGTTGGTTATTACTAAGAATGGTGAATTATATGAAGCTAAAAAGACGATTAGACAAATGGAAGATAGATTTAATAAGAAATTTAATTATCCTTACCTATTTCTGAACGACGAACCGTTCTCTGCTGACTTTATAGAACAAATATCGGTCCTTACAAATGCGAAGGTGGAGTTTGATATTATTCCGAAAGAACATTGGGATGTACCAAAAAAGATTGATAAGAAAAGATTAGAAAAAGCGTTAGAAAAGATGAAAGGTGTAGTACATGGCGACTCGAAAAGTTATAGACAATTATCAAGGTATTAACCTTATCATTATGATTTAATTTTTTGTGTAGATATTATTCTGGCTTCTTCTATAAACATCCGAAAATGTTACAATATAATTATTTCTGGAGAATAGAAACAGGTTCGCAATATCATTGTGATCTAGACTTTGATCCATTTGAAAAGCTCTCTACAGAAGGGAAGAAGTTTAGTTTTGTAATGGCAATGTATGAAGATCCTCGTACCATTAAGACTTTGTGGAATAATGTTCAACATTATATCAATCAAAAAGAGGTTAAATTGAGTTATAATAATTCTATGAACTTCCTATCAGATGATCATGGTGCTAATTATAATAATTGTCATTTTTGGTCGAATTTCGAATTAGCCTCTCTCGATTTCTTCCGTTCAGAGTCATATCAGAAATTCTTTGATTACTTAGATTCCACTAATGGATTCTGGTTCGAACGTTGGGGGGATGCACCTGTCCATTCTATCGCTGCCGCCTTGTTTTTGAATAAGAATCAGATCTGGTTTGTGAACGAAATTGGCTATTCCCATACTGGAGCCACCAGGTGTCCGCAAGAACCGGGGCTGTTGAAGAAGTGCTCGTGTTGGAGAGAAGATTCGTTCGATTTGGATACGAATTTTAGTTGCTTTCCTAGATGGTCTAAGTTTATCACTTCTTAGATTCATTAAAGTTTTTGATTTGATCTTTTATTCTGATTATTGTTCGTTTTCTGTCGCTTTTCTAAACATTTGTTTACTCCCATTTGGTGTATTTTCGCAACATTTGCGTATCACCTTGTAGGATGAATGAAATTTTGTAAACTATTACGCCGTTTTATGCAAAAAGGAAAGCGAAGTTTAATTAATAATAAATATGCAAATTAATATCTAGTGCCGAGATATATATATAATATTTTCTATAAATTAAGCTTTATTTTTAAAGCACATTTGTTTAAATTACTATAATGGATAACTTACAAAAATCCAATAACCGATAAATAACAACGTGTATTTATCAAATTTGGAGTAATTCTAGGTCACAGTTCGGGAATAATACACAAAGAATTGGTTAAAACGATAGGAGAAAAGGCCTATAAATATAATACAGTGAAAATATGGTTTCTAAGCTTAATAAGGGCCAAAATTGCGTTGAAGACACTAGAAGAGGCGATACAAGTAATCATTTAATAAATGAAAATACAATTGAGAAAATCAAAGAATATCTTGCTCAAAGTAGAGCCTGTTCATGCCTCGAACTTTCCATGTTAGTAAATTGTAGTAAAGCTACTGTTTATTGTATTTAACAGAAGATTTACAAATGAAGAAATTATTGAGCAAATGGGTTCCTCATTTTTCACACAGGAAAAAAGAGAACATAGAGTATTAGCATGTAGATATAATTTGCAGCAGTTATCAAAACAAAAAACCCTAATAATCAAAACATTGGCTATAGATGAAACTTTGCTTACTTTATATATGCAACCTCAGCGTGACCAGTCTCGATTTTGGAGAACTAAGGACGAAAGCCCACCACAAATTTTAGCACAATCAAACTATCAGAGAAAAATAATGCTTATAGTAGCAATGTATTATAATGGTGTTGCATATTGGAAGCTTTGTGCACCTAAAGAGACGCTAACTTCAGAAGTCTATATAGGCTTTCTTAATGAAGTTTTACTAAAATGGCTATCTGATAGAAATTCAAGTATCCTATGTTTTTACAGGATAATGCAAGACCTCATAAATCAAAGCTTGTAATGGATTTTTTTTTGATGATAACAAAATCCGCACTTGGTATCATCCTCCATATAGTCCAGCTATAAGTCCACCTGATTTTAATTGTTTTGGTAAATTAAAGATGGAGTGATATAATAAAAGTAGAAGGTTCATATATATAAGTTTCATCTTTTTATATCTCATACTTAATTCTTTATTTAAGTTTTTTACTTTACCTCTTTGCGTGAAACGGCATAATATTTAGAAAACAAAAACATAGCACTTAAATAATAACATGATCGATTTAAAGAATTTTCTATTCAAAAATGAAAGTGTGAATTCTTTAAAAATTACAGATTGATGTAAAAAAAGTCAAAAATAGATTATAAATCAATTCTCCGATATCCGAGTAAAAGATCGTCCGTTTTATGCATATAAAATATGGTTACAAAAAAGTTTATTTTTGACACAAAATTAATGCGTGAATAAGCCGTAAACTTGGCAGTTCATGCAAATGGAGAAAATGTGTATGTACGAAATTATCTTTTATTTAAAATTTTAGTTATAGTAAAATGATCGAGAAGCATCGGGAAACTGATAATATTGACAACTCTGAAAATGCGAATAACAATCAGCATCGTGATTGGGTAGCGAATAGTCTTGCTCAGTTCCGGCAGAATAACCAGGCGGGGAGTCCAAAGTAGTTTTATCAGCTGATTTTGGTTGATATTCTTGCGAACTGACTTCGTTAGAAGATAAAGTATCTCTGTATTTCTTAGTAGTCAAGCCGGAATTCAACACATATCTGTTCAAAGTCGATCTCGCAATCTTGATGTCAAATGTGTTTACTAAGAGCGTACGGAGCTGTACAACACTCAAGTTAGGGTTTTTGCTCAAAGTTTGTTTGATCCAGTCTGAATGCACTTGTTGTAAGATGGGTTTTCTATTACCGCCTTTCTTTTTAGGCTCGATTTCACCTGTCAGTTTATATCTTCTGTAAACAGACTGGACTGTCCTATAATTGATATCAAACTTTATAGATGTCTCTTTAATGGTTAAACCATCTTTTTCAATAGAAGTCGCTATCATTTCCCGGTCTTTTTGCGGCAATTGTCCATATGGTCGGATGCTGCCGTTGTATTTTTTGAAGTCAATAGTGGTTTGGATTGGATCAATATAATAGTCATCGGATCTAGGCTTGTAAGTCATATCAAATTGTTTGGTGAACTCCATTTTGTGGAAAACATAGGGTTTTTGGATTCTTTTATAGTTTTTCTTTAATTTATTTGCATGATGCATGATCTTGACCAAATTAAATCTAATGATTTTAACGTCATATCTTCTTTAAAAATCAAAAAAATTATACCTATATTGCACAAAATAAATGCCATTATTTTGGCGTCATTTTGTTATTTTTATATTATAATTGGCTATAGAACTCAAGTGATTATATTAATTTATCATGCTTTCATTCGAAACTTGCATGAGGATAAACTTGGTTGTTCCCCAAAGTTGATGAGTCTATGTATATGGCACAAAATTTTTGAAGCCTCGGTTATAATTCTTTCATATTAATGCATCACTGTGAAAATAGGTTGAGGAAGCAACTAAAATAGCAAGAATTATAACTAACAGATATTTTATGGATAGTAAAGTTGATAAATACATAAATTTATTTTCATTCTTACTATTTTATTCATTCAAGAAACTAAAATCCCTCGACTAATTAGAATATAATTATGCTTCAACAATTTTGTCCCATATTTCTGAGTTCTTAGTGAGGCGATTTAATATTAATGTGGAAGATTTTTGAAGGAATTATAATGTATCTGGTTGATAAAATGAGTAACTTCTTGAAGAATTATGGTTGAAAAGTTTTAATAATTATATAAAAAGCTATTTTGGTTGATAAAAATGAAAAATGTCTATATATATTTCATCCAAATGATATTTAAATATTTTATTTTTATCAACCAAAATATTATGTTTTCAAAAAAATTTCCTTCTATATGGGACAAAATTTTTGAAAGATAGTTCTATTCTTTTCGAGAAGACGAAAAAGCTAATAAATACTTAAAATATTATAATTTATAAATTTATTTAAAAAATAATAAATATACAACAATTTAAAATGAAAGCTAATTTAAAGATAGTGTAATATGCAAGATTAAATATCAAGAGGGAGGGTGCAGTAATGGGAAAAATCAATGTTTTTTCATTCAATGAAACTTCATTGAATTTTGTGTAATTTAATCGATTGCTCAGTAAAAATAAATATTTATCCTTTTAGAAAGTCGAAAATATCGATCAAAATTCAAGTGGACCGAATTGAAACTTTTCGATAGATAAAGACATAAAATTTGGCATATAAAAAGCTCTAATCATGCATAATATTTTGGGATAAATAGTTTTATTAAAAAGGAAGCTCGTTTTCTTTATATTTAGGTTCAAAGTCCAGTAATTAAATCGACAATGAACCAAATCGTAGCCGTCAAATTCAGATGACGCATTCATTGCACAATCTTCCTCCAATGCCCCAGGGCTTCTAACATCATTGGAATTTGACTCTTTAGAAGTTCTATTCAATTATCATTGAAGGAAATGTGACCGAAAGCACTATACCAGAATTGAACATCAATTTGCATTGAAGGTGCTCAAGAGGAGCTTGATTTCTTTCATTGTTAAAATATAAATATTTATAGTTATCAAACTTTGTTCATTATTGATTGAAGTAGAAAGACTTTATAGTTCATATATTGATTCTAAATCTTGATCATTAAATTCTTTGATTGAATCAACATTTGAAGTTAAATCTACAGTAGAATTTGTTGAATCAGTCATATTCAATCTATTATTGTTTTTCTTGTTCCCTAATTGTTGAATTATTTATTTACTTTTATCAGTCAAATCTTTATTATAAGTTGAAATGTTCTTTTTCAATCTTGTAATCAAAGGTGCTCTTAAGTGGATACACTTGACTTTTACCTTACCATTATCTATGACTTTATCTATTCAACGCTTCTTGGCTTTTTTCCTCCTGCCATTGATTTGGAAAATTTTCAGTCAATGAGTTGAAATTAAACTCAACCAATTTTAGCAGTAAATTACAAAACATCATAACATGAAAAAAATAGGTTTAGATGGTGTATTTGTATCATAAATAAAGATCCCAAATCGATATAATGTCTTTTTAAAAAGTTATTAACAGGTTAAGTTTTTAATGAAATTTCACTGAAATTTGTTAATAAAAATTATGAAAATTCATCATGACTTTTCATGTCCCATCACTGAGAGGGTGTACTCGGCACGTAAGCCATAAAAAGTATCCCTAAATAATCCACATTCTAACAACTATCCGACTTGTGCTTTCAATACTTTATGTATATTATTATTAAAAATACTCTTAATTCTTGAGGCAAAGCATGTTTTAGGTGTATAAATGTTTCTCTCGTGTCTTCTTTTGATTCATCTTTTGGTTCAAATTCCTTATAATCCTCATTAATTCTTGTCAAATAAGAAAAGAAACAAGAAACTTTTATATATAAGAATGACATAATCTTTTCAAGTCCATTAATTTTCATTTTTTTGATAAACTTTGGTCTAGCTTTTCTTTCATAAACATCAAAGAATACATTATTCCAGTGCCTAAATTTAAATTCATTCTCAAATGCTTCTTTTAGCTCATAAACATTATTGATTTCATATTTGTAATCAATTGTTTTAAAAACCATGCTAAGTTTACCAAACATTCCATCTACGTCACTCTTACCATGATGCTCACCAAAAAAGTTAACGGAGATATTGAGACTGTACTTATCAGATAAATTCTTCGCATTATAAAGGAACTCTTTAGACCTAAAATGAGGACCACAATCTGTGAATACATTGACAAATTCGTATCCTAAACCCTTTAAATGGCCAACTATACGATCCAAAGCCTCAGAAGAAAATTGTGAATCATGGGGAAATATTTCCGATAATAGATTCATATAATGTCTCAACACTGATCCATTATTTTTAAAGATTAAACATGCACCTAAACATGTAATCTGTCTCTTTTCGTAAAANCTGATCCATTATTTTTAAAGATTAAACATGCACCTAAACATGTAATCTGTCTCTATTCGTAAAAGTCCTGGTCAACTTCATGACCACCATAAGATAACTTGAAATTTTCCTTATATTAGGGCATTCCGCGCTAAGAGGAATTCGAATTTTGTTTAATCACTCCTTTAATAATATAGTAATAATACCAAGACTTTTAAATTAATTTATATAGACTACAAGCTTTATTTATAAATAATTATATTTTGAATATTATCATGAATAGCTTGCAAATATTAAAAGATTAAATTTCAGATAAAGAACAGAGGATTTTCATCAAATTTGGCGTAATCCTGGGACACAGTTCTAGGATAATTCATAAAGAATTGGTTGAATCAGTTGGAAATGGTGCCTATTAACTAAATACAGTCAAAAATTTAGTTACTAAGATTAAGAGAGGCTACGATGTGGTCAAATATAACCGAGGAGGCGATACAAGTGATGTCTCGAAGAAAGAAAATGTAATAGATAAAAGTAAAGAATTGTTAACTCAAACTAGAATATAAACTTGCCTCGAACTTTCCATTCTGGTGAATTGTAGTAAAAAAACAGTATTTCGATTTTTAACAGAAGATTTACAAATAAAAAAATTATTAAGTAAATGGGTACCTCATTTTCTCACTGATGAACAAAGAGAACATAGAGTATTAGTATGTAAAAACAATATGCAACTTTTACCGAGACAAAATAACTTAATTAATCGAACTTTGCCAATAGATGAAACTTGGATGTCTTTATACATGCAACCCCAACGTGACCAGATTCGATCTTGGAGAAATAAGAATAAAGACCCATCTGAATTTGCACTTCAATCTAAATATGAGAGAAAGAGAATGCTAATATTAGCAATGGATTTTCAAGGTGTTGCTTATTGGAAGCTCTGTGCTCCTAAAGAGACTGTAACTTCAGATGTCTATAAAATCTTTCTAATCTAATTATTAGACAAATAGTTACCTGATAAGAAATTCAAGGTACCTATAATATTACATGATAATGCTAGGGCACATAAATCAAACCTTATAAAGTAGTATTTTATTGATGAAAATATTCGGGTTTGGGGTCATCCTCCCTATAGCCCTGCTATTAACCCACCTGATTTCAATTTTTTTGGGCAATTAAAGAGGAAGTTAAAGGAAAACATTTATGATGATTGGCATGAACTAGAAATTCAGTTAGAAAGTGTAATTCAGGAGCTTAATGCTAAAGGTTTTATGAATGGTATCCAGAAGTTACCAGAAAGATAGATAAATGTAATAGATGCAGAAGTTCTTATCTATAAACATACTAATTTTTAACTTTAATCTTTTATAGTAAATTTTTTATTTGAATTTTTTCGAGTGCCTCTTTGCTCGGAACGCCCTAATAACTTGTTACTATGATCAAATGCAATCATTAGATTTTTGATATGTTCTAAATCTAACGATATTGATTAAATCGAGTTTTCACCGCTACTTTTTAGCGAATATCGCAGGAAACAAAAATCTAAAATAGTCCTCAATCAGTAAAAGCGCAATAACGATTCTATATCTTTACAATAAGTTTATATAGATTTAAATCTGTGATATGTCAATAAAATATTGTGAAAATTGTGGATAAAGCGAAAAATAGTGAGTCAAGGAATCGAAGTTGCAATAGAATTGTCTATTTTACTTTCTACAAGTTCTCAAATAGTATTTTGTATTGAACCTGTTTTCAAAATGAAATGATGGTCCTCTGTGTGACCTTTTTGACTGGAACTTGTTAACAAATCTTTTTAATAGCATATCGATCTACTAAGTCCGAAATCTAGATCATAGTTTTTATCCAAGTTTTGGTACAATTTCCCAAATTTGCATTCAATGGAATTTCAAAAAAATGAATGAAGAGTTGAAATTGTATCAAGGTCAACTTGAACAAGTACAAATAGAACTAAATAAAAACCCAGACAATACCGAATTATTAAACCTCCAAACTGAGTTAAGTGAACTGATATCTCTACTTGAAAGTCAATTGCCCAAAGAAATTCCCAAGAAGCAAATTAATAAACCAGTAGAAACTCAACCACAAGCACCAAAAGATGAATTAAAGTCTGGTTATAATGTAGGTGATAAATGTCAGGCTATTTATCCTGAAAACAACAAGTATTATAATGCCATTATAGTAGATAGCAGTGAAGTTGGTAATTATAAATTTTTCACAGTGCAATTTGAAGGATATGAAACGCGAGTAACCGTGAAAGAAGCGGAATTACAAGCCTACAAGCCTCGACCACCACCTTCCGAACCTACCAAGAAAAGGAAGACCCGAGGCGGTAAAAATCGTAACGTACCTTATGTGAAACCTGAAGATCCTAACCTCAAGAATATCGTTGTTCAACAAAATATCCAGACTAAAAAATGGAAGAATTTTCTTAATAAAAAGGTTTTGCCGAAAGAAAAGAAGAATCCTTTTATGGATAAGGAAACTCAATCAATTGGTTCGAAAATGACCCCTTATGAAAAAAGAAAGAAGCATGTTTTTGAACAGGAGTAAGCTTTTATAAGATTAAATCTATGCTTTAGATTTTACTATATTCGTAGTTTCTAGAATATCAATTTTCAGAGTGATCAATACAAACCTGTGATATTTTATAAAGTGATTTTTGTAACTAAGTTGTAATTTATCTAGAATTTTCTAAGATGATTTTATTGTGATATTTTCATCTTTGAAATCAGGCTCTTTTGTCGTTAAATGTCTCAGCTAGTCAAAGATACAGAATGGACATATCAAAATAATAGAATAAAGAGAAAATTATATATAAAGGACAGAATAATCATATTACTTTAACAATAGACTTTTCGGAATTCAATTCCAAATTAGAGATCAATTTAGGAAAAATAGAATAAAGAGAAACTTATATATAAAGGACAGTATAATCATATTACTTTAACAATAGACTTTTCGGAATTCAAAAGTTAGAGATCAATTTAGGAAAAATATAAAAAAGATTTACTTTTCTAGTTCGTATTACTCAGGTGACACCAGGAGGTGAGAGCATGTCACCCAAAAATGGCAGTTCCTTAGGAATCACAGGGTCTTTATTGTGTAATGCTAATTGAAACTCTATTTTGCAAACTTACTGGTTCTTCGACTATCAATGAATTAGAAATATTACCAATCTTTCCTAGGAAAGATACAGGGGTTAGTATAGGTGTGACATGTGATCGAGAAAAGTTACATTTGATATCTACATATATGAAACAACTTAGAAGGTTCTTTAAAAGACCTTCTACGTCCATAGTTATTCTGAAGGATAATTTGAAATCCCTATGAAGGGTTTTACAGCCTCTGTCCCACTGCACGAACTAATCCATGACTTTTTAAGGCAAATTACTTATTGATTTGCTCGTTATTTATGATTTTTTTAAAAAGCTTAAAACTAGGTCTTTGTCCCTTATTTTGGCATCATGTTAATTAGTAAATTGCAGTTATTGATTATGTTCTTTATTATAAGGAATATGAACTAAATTTAACATTGAATAAAGCATTCCACAATTGTTTTTATTAGGAGCAGTAAAATTGATCAAATAATGCACTGGAGCAATTATACCGTTAATTGATCAATCATTTAATTAGGATATCATGGAATTAAATGTTATTTAAATGAATATTTAAGACGTCAAAGAATATTCAGCAAATTCGTGTATTTTGGTTTTGTAATAAAGTTTTTCAAAAGAGCTCAGTTTAATATAAAATCAAAGTAAATTATTTTATATCAATAGTAAAATAAGAAAACAAGTTATGGAATAGATTTCTAATCTACCTGAATAGAATGGCAGTCAACTTTGACATCTTTAACGAAATGGAAATATTTCTTAGAAACCAAAGCTGACAAATGAGATTTCAAAAGATCATGAACTTCTAACAAAGAAGAATTCCCCTTAACGATGATCAAACCTTTAAAATTATCCTTCTCTTCCATAGCCTGATCCATCTCATTAGTAAAATCGGAAGAATCGGCTGGTCTAATAAGAACCAAATAGCCAGTAGGTTGCATCCAGTTCAAAATACTCGATCTGAAAGAAAAGTTGTAGTCTTGCTCATCCAAAGTTCTCACATCAACAGCAATGTCACCTTTCCAACATTGTGAAGATTCTTCGCCTAATCTTACAAAGATTAGCAAGTCCTGGTGTTGTAACATCCAATCTAAACATTGTTCAATCTTTCCACTTATGATGAATTACCTTTTACCACTCAAATCCAGACCTATGTTCTTAAGCTTTAAAGGAGTAATTAAGTCTCCGCCCACTAAATCTCTATTAGTTCCTATAATAAAAATCTAAGTTGGTGTTTTACCTTGTAAGTATCCATATTTCAATGGCATTTTTAGTTCCATTTTTCTAACTTTACTTGCTTTTATACAATTTTTCGACTTCGATTTATTCTTTGCTAAGCCTCTAGTGGAGTTTATAACCAAAAATCTGCGCAACACCTTGAATTGAACGTGATCTAATGTAATTGTAAGTTTAGATTCCTTTTATCACAATAAACTATTCTAATTCCAGAGTAAATGATGATTTATAATTCATACTGCGGAAAATCTGGTTTTATAGTTTGAGCGCCCATAAAAATCAAGATTGATCAAATAAGAATTGTTTCCTAATTATATAAATCCAATCATTTTCTTATACACTGCCCGTCAAAAGTGATTCAGTGTTTGGGAAATTCGAACTTAAATGGTAATTCATGAATAAGTAAGACTTCGAGCAAGCTGATACTCATATGGTAGATAGATAGAGCCTTTTTCTATAACATTAAAAATATTATAGATATTTTTAAATATTGATAGAGTTATGATTGCTCAAAGTTGAAAGTAGGTGATTCTGTGTTTTGTCGAATTTTTTAAAAATTGAAAAATCAATAGATTGTGTGCCCACCCTTGGTTTTTCTGATCTGTTCGAGTCTTCTAGGCATTGACCTAACAAGCTTAAGACTTACTTCAGCTGAAATATTGTTCCATATATCTTGAATTCTCTACCAAAGTTCATCTTTGTCTTTACATGGTGGTCGAATTTTTAGCTCTCTTTTCATATGATCCCATAGATGCTCAATTGGGTTAAGGTCAGGAGATTGTGCAGGCCATCTCATTATCTTTATTTCGTTTTTTGAACCATTTTTTATACTTGAAGCGGTCTGAGAGGACGCATTGTCATTTTGAAAGTCAATTTTAGATTTGACCAAGCAATACAAGTCAATTGTATACATCAGCTCGCCATCCAGAATAGTCTCATATATCTCAGCATTAACACTTCCATAAATTCTACAAAGATACCCAACACCTGATGAAAGCATACATCCCCAAATCATAATTAATTCATCACCGAATTTTTTTGATTGAGTAATATTGTGATCTCTGAGTGGTTCCTAGATTTTTCTGAAAGTTCAATCACGTCCATCAGATCCCTCTAGATTTACTTTAGTCTCATCTGACCATATAACCATATCCTAGTCCTTATTTTTACAATTTCTGTGTGTTTTTTCAAATTATGATCTTGCTCGATGATGAGATATTTTTAATTGTGGGCATTTCTTTTTGTATCTAGATACGATGTTTCTAAATTTTAATATGGGCAGTATAGTACTCGAAGAGGCAGATATTCCTGCATAGGTCTTGAGTTCTCGCCTTATTTCTGTAGAGGTGGAGCATTTACCACTTGTAATCTTCCAATATATTTTTCATCGTACTTATCCAAGACCCGAGGATGACCTATTATAGACTCTGAAGTATTTTTTTAACTCTATTTATTACTCTGGATACTGTTGCTTGTGAAACTCCAACAATTTCAGCTATTTTTCTTGAAGATTTTCCATTTAAAGCAAGTTCGTTAATTCTTGTTTCAATTTTCTTCAATGTTCTTCTTGTTATACCAAATAAGCCTTAATACATTCTGCTAAGGATTTAAAATAAAAATGAATAATTTTTCGGTATTTTAGAATGTTCTAGAATGAAAAATTTTTAAATTAAAAAATTCGACAAAACACAGAATCACCTACTTTCAACTTTGAGCAATCATAACTCTATCAATAATAAAAGATATCTATAATATTTGGATAAGTTATAGACAAAGGCTGTATCTATCTACCATATGAGTATTGGCTTGCTTGAAGTCTTACTCATTCATGAATTGCCATTTAAATTCGAATTTTCCAAACACTGAATCACTTTTGACGGGCAGTGTATTTTGTCTAAAAATAGAAAAAATGATCTTTAATGCTAAAAACATAAATTTGTTTTGAGCACAGCATAAATATAAATGTAAATCAGTTAATATTAATAAAAACAATAAGAAATCGTTTATCGTTTCTAATTGTCAGATTTTCGAGCATGTATATTTATATTTTGATGACGATGTTGATTTTATTTTTTTTTAAATTTTCCTGGAGAAAACTGAGACAACACTTTATTAAAAAGATAAACATAAATCCAGCTTTATATGATTATTCTTGAGGTCTTTTTTGATAGTTTCTTTTTATTCGGATGCATTCCAAGTTTATTTTGCCCATCTGGAATCTTCATTTGTAGTCTATGTTGATTTCCTTTAAAAATCCGGAAAAAAATACATAATGTATTTAACTAGCATATAGATTCTTAGATGAAATTATCCAATCACCTGAACTCCTTTGCCATTTTTATGTGGCATCAAAATATTGAAGAAAATCGAAAGAAACTTTATAAATTTCGAAACTTAAAAACCTAAACAGAACATTAAGTTCTCAGTGGCTCCTTATATCACTGGCAAATGTACAGGGGCGCTTCGATTTTTTGACTCTTGCGATAGAGGGTGGCAGCTGCACATGCTATCAGAATATCTACAAAAAAAACACAAATTTTAAAGTAAATTTTTTGGATTAAAGGCAAAACCTACCCATGTTATCTATAATGGTTTTTAAATAGTGCAACATGGATTTTTTTGACTAGATCTGCGAATTAAAACACTTTGAATGATCATTCAATAGCTAATTATGTAAAAGAATTGCTAGAAAGTCAAAAAGCTTAATGTGGAACATTAGATTCTTAAGGATAACTAGTATTTCTGTTTTATTGTGATTTAGTGTATGATAAGAGATTTGACTACCTTTACGAGATATAATGTAATAGGAGGATCATGGAATGTAGGTCAATGTGAAGTACACACTGATGTCTGTTCTTATTTTTGAATTCTATGCAGGGGTTCGAGATTTTCTTATACGAACACAATGTTCAACGCCACAATAATTTCTATATTGGTTTTGAAAAATATTTGGTTGTTATATTTATCGAAAATAAGTTTTTATGGCTAAAGTTACCATCCCTTATTATGTAATATTTTTATGCAAAATGTCATACTTTTAGCAAAATTAAATCATCAAAATAAGTTTTGTGAAAAATTTTAGATTAAGACGAAAAATATCAACATCGTATCAAGGAATTTAACACAAGTGGTGTATTGCTATAAAATTGTTGTATTTAAGTTTATAGTCCAGCTTTATAATGATTTGAAAGTATGTTTTCGATTAGTTTGTGATCGAATTATTGATATTTTGTGACAATATCAAATTCAGAAGTATGAAAATACCTGTGATTCATCAAAAATAAGTGTAAAATTAACTTATCAAAGTTTCCAACCAAACACATGTCAAATGACAATCCATTTTTGATTTTTTAAAACCTAAAAGCAACTTTTACGAGAGAGCGAATGACGATGTTGACGTGCTTCTTTTATATCAATAACATGAGTAAAATTTCAAGTCTTTATGTAGCATAAAAAGAAGTTTCATATGGCACTTTATCCCCTTAAAGATTCTTTGGTTAATTTAAACAAATTTTGAATGATTATTAATCAACCAATTATTTAATAAGTAAAATGGGTGAACGAAAATAAATTGAACTATTGTGGCATAAAAACTTACTAAAGACAAAATGTGGCAAAGAGTAACATCGGAAATCAGAATAAAAGGCAACTAAAGGAATTGAAAGTCATGAAAGCGCTTTTAATAGCGACATGGGCGCAATTTGTTCTATGTAAAACGAAATATCTAACGGGCGACCAGAATGTAACCTATCATGAATATGGCATATTGACAGCACAAGAGCGAATCTCTTATCCACCGTCATGTGGTTGCAACTACAACTTCTACAACATAAGCTTAATAACGGCGATACGCTCCCTGGACCGGGCAGAGTGCTACACCTGCTTAAACGTGACCAGTCCGAAAACCGGTAGGTCGCTTTTTGTTCTGGGGGTTGATAGAGGGGGGCTCGACTTGGATTTGTCCAAAGATGCCTTCCAATACATCCATTTGGACACTGGCATCGGCAAATCACGCTCCATCTGGAAAAATGTCAGCAGTACTTATTGCGATCACATTTGGTTCAAGCGGCCCTCGCCCGAGGATCCTTATTGTGATAATCCCAGTGATGGGACATGAAATTTCATTAAAAACTTAATAAAAAGACATTATATCGATTTATGATACAAACACACTATCTAAACCTATTTTTTTCATACTATGATGTTTTGTAATTTACTGCTAAAATTGGTTGAGTTTAATTTCAACTTATTGACATTGACTAGAAAATTTTCCAAATCAATGGCAGGAGGAAAAATGCCAATAAGTGTTGAATGGATAAAGTCGTACATAATCGTAAGGTAAGAGCGAAATGTATCCACTGTAGCCACTTAAGAGCACCTTTGATTACAAGATTGAAAAAGAACATTTCAACTTATAATAAAGATTTGACTGATAAAAGTAAATAAATAATTCAACAATTAGGGAACAAGAAAAACAATAATAGATTGAATATGACTGATTCAACAAATTCTACTGTAGATTTAACATCAAATGCTGATTCAATCAAAGAATTTAATGATCAAGATTTAGAATCAATATATGAACTATAAAGTCTTCCAACTTCAATCAATAATGAACAAAGTTTGATAACTATAAATATTTAGATTTTAACAATGAAAGAAATCAAGCTCCTCTTGAGCACCTTTAATGCAAATTGATGTTCAATTCTGGTATACTGCTTTCGGTCACATTTCCTTCAATGATAATTGAATAGAACTTCTAAAGGTGTTAAAGTATCTAATTCCAATAAAGTTGGAAGCTTTAAGCCATTGGAGGAAGATTGTGCAATGGATGTGTCATCTGAGTTTGACGGCTACGATTCGGTTCATGAGCTGTTCATTGACGCTTTAATTTCTGGACTTTGAACCTAAAAAGAGCATCCTTTTTAATAAAACTATTTATCCCAAAATATTATGTATGATTAGAGCTTTTTATATGCCAAATTTTATGTCTTTATCTATCGAAAAGTTTCAATTCGGTCCACTTGAATTTTAATCGATATTTTTGACTTTCATATTTAATTTTATGAATGTATCAAAAGATGCTTATATTAAATTTCACTAGCATTCACCCTATATTTACGAGCAATCGATTAAATTACACAAAATTCAATGAAATTTCATTGAATGAAAAAACATTGATTTTTCCCATCACTGGATAATCCCAAAGTTATGGAATTGAATTGAAAAACGTCACGCTTCAAATTAAAAGATAGAACTTATAATTATTAAATATGATATATTAGTGTAGATCTTTTCTAGTTTTTTGGTCGATTTTTCAATTAGGGAGGCTTTATCCTTTCTGTTAGAACAAGAGTTCTTTTTAACCAGAAAATCGGTTTGTTTTGATTTATAAAAACGAAATCAAATCAAATTTCTGATCTTTGTTACACAAAACACACAGTACTGTATTTTGAAATCTAGATTTAAGCTTCACCCTAAAAAAGTTGAATTTTTGGAGCAAAATGTGTGAAAGAATTTAGAGTCTAGAACCAGATCAATAATTTGAAACCCCCTTTCTATGAAAAGTTCTATAGAATGATCATTTTTGTCCCTCCAGATTAGAAAGTTCTAAAATAACTCACAGGAGCCATTCCATGACCATTTTGACGATGATTAGGCGATAGATTGGGCATTTCTTAGTGCATAATGAATGAAATAGATCGATCTAGCCATGAGACAATATGGCACAATATTTTTGAGACATAATCCTATTCTAATTGGTCGAGAAATTTTAGTTTCTTGAATGCATAAAATAGTAAATAAATTTAAGTATTTACTATCCATAAAATATCTCTTAGCTATATTTCTTGCCATTTTAGTTGCTTCCTCAACCTATTTTCACTATGATGCTCTAATATTATAACTGAGGCTTCAAAAATATTATGCCATGTGACATTGTCAAAAACCCTCCCAAATTAGGTCGAAGCCACCAAAGGGTATAATAATTTTAAAAATAGAACAGCATAGATTTTACAACTACTTCAGACCTATTTTATTTAATTTAGAAGGATTTCCTGTTAACTGTAGATAGTTTAGATATATGGCACTTTATTTTCGTTCAAAGTAGTCCCCATTTTACTTATTAAATAATTGATTGACTAAAAGTAAGAATAATCTAGATTCATTAAAAATTTGGTTGAGTTAAGCAAAGAATCTTTAAGGGACTACTCTGAACAAAAAGAAACTCCCATATTAGGGTGTCCAAGAAAATGTGGCGGTGAACTTTTTCTTCACACCTCGTTTAAAGTGTAACAGATTGAAACCAAAATTGATTATATGGCACTTTATTTTCGTTCAGAGTAGTCTCTTAAAGATTCTCTTCTTAATTCAACCACATTTTTAATGAATCTAGATTATTCTCACTCTTGTTCAACCAATTATTTAGTAAGTAAAATGGGGACTACTCTGAGCGAAAATAAAGTGTCATATATAATAGGGATACAATTTATTTATAAATAATACACACAGTTTTATTTTTTTCAAAATGTATTTAAAGAAGAATTGATTGAATCATTTAGTGCTCAAGATCAGCGTATAATTATTAAATATTTAATTCTACATGGTAAATGCCCTTCTCAAATCCAACAAGAATTAAAGAATACTTTAGGTAATAGTGCAATGTCTCTGAGAACAGTTGAGAGATGGTAATGAAGGTTTAAGAAAGGAGAGATATCGATAGAAGAAGCTCGCGGAAGGCCATCTGAAAAAAGTTATGAAAAACTAGAACGTATTGAAGCTGTTAAAGGACTTTTACTGGAAAACAAAGCTGTAAGTGTGAGGCTAATTAGCGAGAGTTTTAATATCACCAAATCATTAGTGCATCTAATTTTAACTGATGATCTAAAGTTGAGTAAGCGACATGGTCGCTATATACCAATGGAATTGAACGCAGATCAGAAGGACCACAGGGTTCAGGCTTGTATATTTAACCTCTCCAATTATAGTAAGGCTAAAGAAAAGCTGAAAAGAACCCTAACTTTTGATGAAACATGTGTTGTTTGTACATGGTGCCATAGAAGGATCAACTGATGTCCTGACTAGAACCTGGTGAAAAGGGACCACAAGTGGCAATGAACAAACGTTATGGAGATAACAGGATGTTGCTCTTAGCAATGGACTACAATGGTATCGCTTTTTATCATCTGTGTAGCGAAAAAGAAACAATCAATGCTGTGCGCTTAAAATTGATTTTAAGCGAAAAAGTTCCTATATGGTTAAGCACTAAAAGGTTTTCTAAGCCTATAATTTTGATGGATAATGCGAGACCACACAAGGCTAATTCGTAAGGACTTTTTAGTAGATAAAAAAATCGAGCAATGGTACCAACCACCATATTCTCCTGATATTTCGACATGCGATTATGATTGTTTTGGACCTCTTAAACGTGAGCTTCGTGATGTGCAGTTTGAAACTTGGTCGGTGTTCGAAACTTGGCTAGAAATGGCGATTTTAAAGGAATGAATCGAGAGCTGTATCGTGGTGTTCAAAGACTGTCCGAGCGCTGGAAAAGTGACATTGTCAATGAGGGAAACTACACTTAATTATACTAAAATTTTGTCAGTTTCTATAAAATATTTTTCGAGATATACCAAAAAGTTTTTACCACCACAGTTTCTTGAACACCTTAATAAAATCGACAAAAGTTGTGTAATTGACTGACTATGAAAGCCTCTCAGGTGTTGCTCGTCTTTTAACAAAAGAAGCACATCATTAAATAGAGAATTTTCAGGTAATAATAAAAAAATATGCCACTCTCTTGAATGGGCCTTAATTGGGCCGCAAATTGAATTTGAAAACGTGTTTTCTACCAAGCTAGTATTTTATTCTTTTCATGCTTAGTCGACTAAATTAAAAATACATTGTGGTTAATGCGTCAGACTTGCAAGTAGCTGATCAACGGTTCGAATCGTTATAAGTAGTTATTTTTTCTTTTTTTGGAAAAGAAGTAAACAATTACTATAAAATATAAATTTTAACAATTAAACCATTGGTTTATTTTAAATACTTTATTACAAAATCTTCCAAGGACTAGAAACACAACTAATCACATGAAACATTGTATAGAAACAGTCTCAACAAATTGTTTTCATACACCAAGGACAATAAATGAAGGCTTCTAATTTATGGTAACTAATTGACAAAGTTTTTCTGAAAAAGTGAAACAGATATCATTAACAGAAGAATAACTAAAATCCTTTTCGATTATTCCTGATTTTGCCCAACAGTGTCTTATCATGTTTTTAAATTTTGAATGAGACAAAATAAAATGACTTAAGCTTTGTAACTTAATAATGTCATTTCTATTTGTTAATGCCACGTTATTTTGACAGAAAGAATATTTATATTTTTATTGATTATAAACTTCAATTGTTGATTAAACATCAACTTGAGCGGTTGTAGCTCTCCAGTTGTCTTTTCTGGTATCAGAACCAATTTAATTGGTGGTATTCTATTGGAACCAAATTTTGAGTAAATTTTCATGTTGGTCTGTGAAGTAAAATGATCAAGAGTTAACAAAATTGGATTTGTACTTTTAATAGCTTCTTTCTCGGCTATATTATCGACAAAATACTTTACACATTGTTTAGAAAATTTTCCCGAGATGCTAAAAATCATTTCCAGATTAAGTGCATACAACATTTTCTCTTTTACTCTAGTTCCAAATGCGCTATCGGATTCTTGCAAACATTGTAGGAATTTTCCTATTATTGAACCTTCCAAGGATATAATAGGCTGCACCGTGTAGCCATGTGTACATTTATTTTTCGGAGAGTATGCTGAAGATAGTGTAATTTGTTCCGGTAAATAGTAAGGTTCTTTTTTGAGATATATCATAATTAAAACCAGTCTGATCAGTGTTCCACATCCTTGAACTACAATAGTTATCACGTAAAACCAGCATTTGATCCTTGTATTTTTTTATATTGTCCAATAAGAATTGTGGATTATTGACTTCATATATAGACACAACCTTTATAATTTTTCTAGATGAGATTCTATTCCTTCTTTTAAAAGTATCTATCCAGTTTCTTGAACATTTGAAATCTAGCCAATCATACTCAAGAGAGAAAGAAATTGCCCACCTTCTGATATTAATATCATATACAGGCTTATATTTTGCCCTCTCTTCTTCCACTTTGGTCATTATATTTTTATCAATCATTTTAAAAATATCTTGTTTTGTACCAGATTTTTCAATATCATTTCTCCACCTAGTCAGATACCTATTATGATTTAACTCAGGATGTCTAGTCCTTAAGGTATTAAAACACCAATTTGGGGTTTCAGTTTTATCATTCAATATTTTGATTTTTTTACTTAAAGATATTGTATCTAGTTCTATACGCGTATCGATTTCATCCTCATAATCATACAATATATCTAAAGATTGAGCTAAAAATAAACGAAAATTATTACATTTAATATCGTCTTTATAATATTCGATCGACTCTACTATTTTATAGTCATATATAATATTTGATAACTTAAAATACAACTTTCGAGCATATAATTTATCTTCTTCTGATAGTTCTGCATTTAAATAACATTCTAGTTGGTTCTTTATTATATTTAGTAACTCTTTTGCAATACAATAGGGATTCATTTTTTATGGTTTGATTGTTAAAATTTATATTTTATAGTAATTGTTTACTTCTTTTCCAAAAAAAGAAAAAATAACTACTTATAACGATTCGAACCGTTGATCAGCTACTTGCAAGTCTGACGCATTAACCACAATGTATTTTTAATTTAGTCGACTAAGCATGAAAAGAATAAAATACTAGCTTGGTAGAAAACACGTTTTCAAATTCAATTTGCGGCCCAATTAAGGCCCATTCAAGAGAGTGGCATATTTTTTTATTATTACCTGAAAATTCTCTATTTAATGATGTGCTTTTGTTAAAAGACGAGCAACACCTGAGAGGCTTCCATAGTGAGTATCTATTACGCCGTTTCACGCAAAGAGGTAAAGGAAAAAATTTACTATGAGATATAAAAAGATGAAACTTAGTAGTTTATATATGTGAACCTTCTACTTTTATTACATCGCTCCATCTTTCAGCTGGCTGCTGAGTACCATTCATATGACACTTTATATTAAGTTACTGGATAATACACTCTACTTGTAATTCCAACTCTTCCCAATTGTCATAATCATTTTCTCTTAACTTCCTCTTTGATTTACCAAAACAATTAAAATCAGGTGGACTTATAGCTGGACTATATGGAGGATGATACCAAGTACGGATTTTGTTATCATCAAAAAAATCCATTACAAGCTTTGATTTATGAGATCTTGCATTATCCTGTAAAAACATAGGATACTTGAATTTCTTACCAGGTAGCCATTTTAGTAAAACTTCATTGATAAAGCCTATATAGACTTCTGAAGTTACCGTCTCTTTATGTGCACAAAGTTTCCAATATGCAACACCATTATAATCCATTGCTAGTATAAGCATTCTTTTTCTCTGATGGTTCGATTGTGCTACAATTTGTGGTGGGCTTTCGTCATTAGTTCTCCAAAATCGAGACTGGTCACGCTGAGGTTGCATATATAAAGTAAGCAAAGTTTCATCTATAGCCAATGTTCTGTTTATTAGGGTTTTTTGTTTTGATAACTGCTGCAAATTATATCTATATGCTAATACTCTATGTTGTCTTTTTTCCTGTGTGAGAAAATGAGGAACCCATTTGCTCAATAATTTCTTCATTTGTAAATCTTCTGTTAAATACAGATAAACAGTAGCTTTGCTACAATTTACTAACATGGAAAGTTCGAGGCATGACCAGGCTCTACTTTGAGCAAGATATTCTTTAATTTTCTCAATTCTATTTTCTTTTATTAAATGATTATTTGTATCGCCTCCTCTAGTGTCTTCAACGAAATTTTGGCCCTTATTAAACTTTGAAACCATATTTTCACTGTATTATATTTATAGGCCTTTTCTCCTATCGTTTTAACCAATTCTTTGTGTATTATTCCCGAACTGTGGCCTAGAATTACTCCAAATTTGACAAATAAACGTTGTTCTTTATTGGTTATTGAATTTTTTAATTTTTTTAAGTTATCCGTTATAGTAATTTAAACAAATATACTTTAAAAATAAAGCTTAATTTATAGAAAGTATTATATATAAATCTTGGCACTAGATATTAATTTGCATATTTATTATTAATTAAAATTCGCTTAGCTTTTTGCGTAAAACGGCGTAATAGTTTTAAAATGAATAGAAAATCATTTGGAAGAAAAGTTTTGAAGGAATTATAATGTATTTGGTTGATAAAATGAGGAAATTCTTGAAGAATTATGGTTGAAAAGTTTTAATAATTATAAAAAAGCTGTTTTGGTTGATAAAAATGAAAATTTTCTACGTATATTTCAACCAAATGATATTTAAAATATTTAATTTCCAACTGTTTTAACCAAAAAATTATGTTTTCAAGAATTTCCTTCCATTTTAGTAAAGAAAAACATGACTATAAATAAACAGCTTGTTTAATAGATTTTAATCCATTCAAAAAAGCTTTTTAATAACAAATAGAAAAAAGTGGTAGCAAACATGAATAGGGAGGTTACATAACGTAAAACGTATCAGGCTATGCCACAAAAAATCTAAATATAAATCATCCACAATACAAGAAAGGCACATGATCATATCATCAACTTTATTGGCCCATCTAATATTATGTAAACCGAAATACCTCAATGGCGATCAAAACGTGACTTATCATGAATATGGCTTATTAACAGCGAAAGAAAAAACGGACTTTCCTCCATCATGTGGCAAGGATTACACTTATTATAACATCAGTTTGATAACGGCGGTGAGGGGGATGGACAAGGAAGAATGCTATAGTTGTTTAAATGTGTCCAACCCAAAAACAGGCAAAAGGTTGTATGTGTTGGGCGTCGATAAAGGGGGCTTGGATTTGGATTTGTCCAAAGATGCCTTTATTTATTTATATAATAATGAAAGTATTGGGAAAGCCCATGCGATTTGGAATAATGTTAATAAGACCTTTTGTGATCATATTTGGCTGAAAGAACATGAAGAGGATTGATCTGTAATGACTTGTAATAGTAGTTAATTAAAATAGTTGTGTATTCCTTTTAGAATATGATGTCCAATGGAATTGTAGTCTACAAATTTCGGCCTAAGATAATTTACAAAGGATCATGGCTGTTTGATGCATCCTTTTCTAACAAATATTTCGATATAGAAATTGAGTTAAATTCAACTTAATTAACTAGATAAAGTATTTCAAAATCAAGACAAGAGATCCAATTCTTTCTGCTTCAACTTGAGTTGCGAAAACAAGAAAGTATGAAAGATTAATAGAAGTATTTCAATCTGATTTTGCGAACCAAAGACAATTAATAGATGACAATCGGCCTTCTTTTGGATACTCAATCTAGTCTTACTAAGATTCCTTAAATGTTCAATATTACAGCCTGATTTCCCTATAATCAACCCTACAATACTAGATTGGATACGAAGTTTTAAACAATTAACTCTATCTTCCACATGATCATCTTTCAATGCTGTCGAATAAGTGATTTTAGTACTAGAAGTCGAACTATTAGCTCTTTTACGTCTTCGATCATTTGATTTAAAAGGAGGATTGATTTTGTGTTGATTATCACTAATCATCATAATCTTGGTCAAATTCACTATACCATTTTCTGGTTCATAATAAGTGACATCAGCAAGTTTATCCGGCTCTTGAAAGCCGCAATCAGAAATTAGAGAGAACGCTTTGATAACTGAATTAGGAAGACCGTTTAATTCTAAAATTCGTTCTGTTGATTTTGGTAGCATATCTTTGTACGCCGTTATTAGTGTGTTACTATCTTCTTGTATATGTTGTATCTTACTGCCTCGTTTCCCTATTATCGATCCTACGATATTATGTGTTATTAACAATTTCAAGCAAATGGAAAGTTGATTCTTTGGTGGGCCTTGTTTCTCAGTAGTAGAGTCAGAGTAATTGTTAAGTAATAATTCAAAGATGGAGGATAAGCATTGTTCGGTATTTTGAAGTGTGGAAGTTATAGTTAATATTCTAAGGTTGCAATTTTCCACTGTTTGACTCATACCTAAATGGCATTCATTTTCTTTTCGTAATTTCGTAATATTTCTGCCTCCTTTTCCAATAATTATTCCGGCTTCTTTGAAACTTACTAATAGACGAGTTATTGTTTTGTCTTTTTGGTTGTTTCTTTCGTTGCTCATCAATTTGAAAATTCTAAATTTCAACAATTGATTTGAAATAATTTTGTTCACAGAGTATTGAGAGATATTCAATGTATTGGAGTAAAATATTGTTTAAATGTAGTAATTGAATTCCTTTTCAATAGATTTGAGATTTGCATTGTTACACATATATATGGCAGATCTATAGAGCAAAATCATATATTTATGTAAATAAAAGCCATAAAGACAGTAATTTTTTAATTTTAATGAAAATACATTCAAACCTTATTAGGAAGATAATCCTTAGTGAGATCGATGCCTTCAAGATGGGTATTAGTTATTTTGACTTTTCGATTAGATTTTTTCGCCTTCTTCAAACTAGGCTCCTTATTTTTAACTTTTCGTTTCAATGTTTGCATCGTATTCATCCCCGCTAAATGTTAATCAAAGTATGGATACCTTTTTCTAAATCTTTCGCTATATCTATTGAATCCGGTATAACTAAACTATTCCAAATATCTTTAAACTCTATAAAACAGCAAATTAGATAATTAGAAAAACCTTGATCCAAATTAGCCTTCTTTGGATAAGCATTGTAATACATTGTGCGCGGTGTTCCATCTTTATTATTAATGATAAAGACTTTGTCAGTTTTGATAATGTTCTATTGATCAAGTTTATATAAGGCTTACATCTAAGACTTTCCTAAGCTTGGGATGGGATTCTAAAGTTTCCTTGATATCCAATCCACCGACATCATTAAATTCATTTTCTAAAAATGGAACATAGCGATCTTTCAAAACATTTAATAAATCAGATTCATTCTTGATTTCTACTGATGGCTTCAGAAATTAATTGAGTGAGGTTCAATACCTTAAATTTAAATGTCATAGTAGCTTGATCGAATAAAATCCGCTCATTCTTGAGCAGAGCTTCATACAATTCCGGCCTCGAAAATATATCAACATTAGCATGAATTTTCAAATCATCAGCAGTTTTTGGTTCGTCACTCCACTTATAAATTTAAAAAGTAATGTAGTACTTTGAGGAAATTAATCACATTAAAAATAGCAGTCTGGACATGTTTGCCACTATTATGCTCCAAATGGTCAATATTAATAGCTATTAAATTAATTGTATATATAAAACTTTTAGATATTGGAGCTTGTTTCTTTTTCCCACTCAAATTAGTTAAAGCTTCCACTTCCTTTCTAATTTGTTCATTAGTCTTGCCATTAACAACAGTATTTGCTGTTTGGAGTTTGGGCTTTTTGAGAATGGGTTGGTTTGCTAAACGCTTTTTGAAGGAATCTCGCTGTTCTAATAAAGACATGAGCTTAGAGAAAAAATTTCTAAATTTCAAAATCCAATTGGAGCATTTATAGTTTCAGCCTGGTTGAAAATCCCTGATTTTAATGATTACTATATTAAGCTTTTTAAGTTAACATAAGTACAGTACTTGCAATATTGTAATTGTTCTCTGCTTACTTATTTGATTTGGTTTTTGACGCTTAAACTCCATTTAAGAGAAAGTGTTTGATGGAAAATGTGATAAGCAAACACCCCTTCCCGCAATCAAATAAGTTGACATAAGTAACCTAATGTAAATATTCGTTATTGTATAAGGCTATTTTAATTTAGTAAAGTTGATAAAGATGAAGCATTAAAAAACATAAGTAAAATGTTTGGCATCATAATCAACTGGGTGTATGCTAATCATTGATCAACTTTGAAATCTACAAACTTCATGGAAGTAGTCACATTTTATTACGACATAATGACATTTTATTACGATACAATGATTTTACATTGTAGAAATGTTTAGCATTCAAACACGCAACTCTTGAAGCCAGAAATAAACTAATAAAATGATTTAATCAGAAATTCTCCTTATTATAAAAGAACTTAGTACCAGACTTACCCAGTTCAGAATGATCTTCAGTCGCTTTTTTGAGAACCTTGTTGAGGGCTTTCGGGCCGCAGAAGAAGACGCCAACATCAGTAGACGGATGAACCTTCTTGATATCGGTAAATATTTGATCCCAATTAGGACGGCCATAATTAGTTTCTGACTTAAACCCAGTTAAGACGTCTTTCTTACCAAAATCATAATTTAAAGCCAAGTTATTGATTTCATCTTTATTCAGCTTGCCAGTTAAATAAGTGCTAATAGAGATGAAATTATGGATATCTTCTTGTTCAATAAGCTTGATAATAGCTTCTAACCATTCAAAAGCAGCTTTGTCTCTAGAGATCCAGATGAAATATACCTTGTTAAGTCTAGTTCCTTTCACAGTTGGAGTATAAATTCGATACCAAATAGATCTTAAAATCGAAGAAAAAGGAGTAACACCTATCCCAGCACCAACCAAGATACTCACTTCATAGTTAAAGAAATCCTCACTAGCAGCGCCGAATGGCCCGTCTACCATGATCGATGGTAAGTTTTCTTTGAATTCATCCACGTTATCATTACTGAAGTCGCATCCTAATCTTTTGCTAAGGTTTTTGGTGAAATCCCCAGCAACTCTAATGTGGACACTAATGTAATTGTCTTCCGGTGCGGAACTGATGGTAAATGGATGCCATTGATGAAGCGAAATCTCCGGAATACAGATAAAACAATATTGCCCAGCCCTCATTTCAAAGTCCTCCCTGCGGAATTGGATTTCAAAGACTTGTGATGGATGCTTCACGACTTTGCAAATGTACGTCTTCTTATGGCCTCGAAATTCTCTCATTACTCTTTCGTATAAATACAACAGCCCCGAGACAGTCCAATATTTATAAAAGTTCGCCCCCGCACAATATGGAGCAAAGTCTTTCGGTACTAAACAAAAGCCTCCATGAAACGAATACATGAAGAAGAATAGGCCGAATAAATGATGTATGTACCAAAACAGTTCGAAGTTCTTCATCCTAACGCTATTAATAGATGTACAAGCTAAGATGATCAGTGCTAAGAACATGATGTTCCCAGTTATGCCTGTTCCAGTTAGAAACATCAAGGCAAAGAAGTTGAATTTGCCAGCTAGATGAAGCTTCGTAAAGTTGGCGTAATGGGCTAAACTGTGACAAACGGAGAAGATAACAATAGTCCATCCAATCAATTTATGGAATTTCTTATTGGCATCAAACGGTATGATTTTGGATAATGACGTTTTCCGAATATGAGTGATGATGCTTCTACACATCGGCAACATGACAATGCCCGTGTTCACTTCGATAGGCAGGCTTGTCCCTCTGGCTATTAAGAATGTGGCTCCTAAGCTGGCTCTACTAGTTGCAAAGTTGGCATTATAGGCATAATTGATAAAACAAAATATAAAGACTAAGGCTTGTAAAATGAACCAAAAAGAAAAGAAAATCACCGTGGATGCATCGATTTCCAATTGCCGCGAAAACTTGTGGTATAATGTCAATTTATTCTTAGCTTCTTTCTTATTAATTTCCTCTTGGTTTCGTGCTGGCATTATTGAGTTAAGAAAAATCGTGACTTTTTATTCGTTTTGATTTAGCCACATTTCATGCAATAAATCATCAAGTGGAAATCATTTACAATAAAGGTGCATGGAAAATCAAATCATTATGAAATGACTCTTATAGTATTTTTATGTTTCCTATTCATTTCTCCTTTTTGTTACAAACTGAGCCCCTAGGTAAAAAATATGCTGCCATAGAAGTCAACTTAAAGAGATCAATCTATAAAAAAGGAATATCAAATATTATTATTATCGATTTTATAATAATATTTTTATGCTCATTAAAACGATCTATAAATTGGATTATTTCTCACAATTTAAACTTTGAATGTTTTATAATAATTAATTGGTCAATATATGATCAATTAATTATTATAAAACAATTTCATGATTCGATTCTTTGACAGTAAATGGTTAGTGATCTTCACAACATCATCCCTGATTTTACACAAAGAAATATGATTCAAAGCAATAACGTAAAAATCAAACACTAATAAAAGTGGAAATAACCTCATATATTGAGAAAATAGCATATATGATGTATTTTTCTCCAAAAAATAGGATTCTATTCTATCACGCATTTCGATGGAAGCCATTTTAAATAAAGGACAATATAAACAAATCAAGTATATAACCAGAAGTTTCTAACCAATAAAATCCAAAATGATACTTACATTACTATTTAATACCATTTTATCACTTTCAGGTAATCAGAAAATAACTCCTCAAGATTATGTTGGACTAGGAGCTCAAGCATTAGCTAATAGCCTACCAAGCTGTGGGATTCCATATGGCAACCTAAACCTCAACTTAATCACAGCGGTACAAGGGCTAAACAAAACTATAGATTGCTACAAATGTCTCCAAGTCACAAATGTCCAAAATGATCATAGTGTTTATGTTATGGCCGTGGATACTGGTGGTCAAGGCTTGGATTTGTCGACTACGGCCTTCTCTCAACTATTTGGTCAAGCTACAGACCCGGCTCCTGCAACTTGGAGTGAGGTCGATCCCTCTTACTGTGACGGTATCATTACTAATGGTTCTCCATCCCAGAATACTTATCCTTCTTATACTGCTATTTAAATCAATTTCAGTTATTTTTATTTATGGTTGTGGTACTTTTTTGTTTCAGGTTCCCATAAGTTCCATGGATCAGTTTAGTGCGTAAAAATGAATTAGAAAGCAATAATTTTTTAATAAACCTATAAATCACGTTGTCTAATATAATATTTTTGTTTGTGTAAAACTAATTATAAGGAGTCAAGTTGAAACCATATGAAGTCCAAGTTTTGAGGGAAAGTGTTGAGAAACCACATGGTTTCAAGGCAGGACAATTATGCAGATATGAGACTTGTTAAAGAGCCTTAATCCTGACTTAAGGTTGAGATATAAGTAGCAGATATATATAAAAATGTAATGTTCCTGTCATTCTTCTTCTCCCAAATCTTCTCTCTATCTGGTAGCCAAAATAACCCCTCAAGATTACATAGGCTTGGGAGAGTGGGCGTTAGCCACCAACCCACCAAGTTGTGGTGTCCCATACAAAGATTTAAATCTCAATTTAATAACAGCAGTACAAGCGATGAACAAAACCATGGATTGTTATAAATGTCTGAAAGTCACTAATAGCACTGGTGGATTCGTTTATGTCCTTGTGGTCAATATTGGTGAGCAAGGATTAGACTTATCTAAGTCGGCTTTTTACCAGCTATTTGGGCAAGATACCGATCCTGCTTATGCGACTTGGAATGAGGCTGATTCGGCTCATTGTGATGGCATTATGAAGGCTGATCCGACTTCATCCTCTTCTTCGAGTACTCAAACCTCGTCGACTTCTAGCACTCGTCCTACTCGGACCTCCACTATTCGATATCCAACTTTTACAAATTTTTTCCTGACTTTTACTACATCTCCTTCTTTCACTTTCTCTCATATGTCTATTTCAACTAATTTGCCCAAGTTTACAAATACTTTTGTTAGGTTTCCTGTCACTTTTCCAACGTCAAGGATTATATCATAATTTTGTTTTCCACCCAGAAAGGCTCTTTTAATTAATAAATTTATTTTTCTGTTATTATCTGACTAAATTTATTAAGCTTGATTATAAATAATTCTTTTATCTCTTTTTAAAATTTTCTAATAAGTATTGGTAGCCATGTTTACCTTTAAAATCATTTGAAGCTCTTTTTCTATCTAGCTACAGAAGAAATCCATAAAAACATGTATTTTTATAAATGTAAAAATCTGTAATAAAAGATAGTTTATCATTTTTATTGGTCTACATAGTTGTTTGACATTTTTGCAAAATCCGAACAAAATGTGTTCATTACTGCCTCTAAATCGATAAATATTCAACCAAGTAAAATTTTAATCTTTCGCTATTATTAGCTACTAAATATATGTCAGTTGAAGTTATCCATAGTCACAGCCAAGTACACTTCTAATTTCGATCAATAGAAACTTTCGAAATAGCCATGAATATTCTTCACAATTATTCCTTATAAAAAGCATATGGTGCAAAAATATTCAAAATGCTCTTATAATTCCAAAAGAACAACTACGAAAAGTGAGATGTGCATAAAAATGGCCAAAAACAAGATATTCTTTGAAAGTTTATCTATTGGTATAAACGCATTCAAATCTATGATTTATTTGGTTAGTAACTAATATATTTTTCATGTCAAAAAATCTCAACCAAAATAGAACATAGCCTTCGAAGATTTTAAGCCATATAAGGACAAATCTATAAAAAATCGCAAATTATTAGATGAAAGGATTCTTATTTATAACAACCTATTTGATTAGAACTAACTTTATTAATGCTAGAGATAAGAACATTAGTCACTTCAGCTCATTGTTTCTTAAAAGAAGGAATGAATTAGCGTTAGACAAAAGAAAATGGATGGAAATTATGATAAGAAAAGTATAATCTTTCTCAAAAAAGAAATTAAATGAGATTGTAATATCAAGTTCACACAACAGCGCAACTTATTACAGTAGATGGTTATTCTGGAAATACTTTGCATCCATACAAGAGTATAATATAACTCAATATAAGCATAAGATATCTTGATTTTAGATTGAATGATGAAAATGGTGATGTTTATATATCACACTTTGATTTTTATAACTTTGGTGTCGCCTTAGAAGAAATACAGTATGGTTCAAAATTGGCTGAATGTTGCAAAAATTGCTACATTTTTTAAACTTTAAAAGTCTGTGGGGTTAAGTATGGACAAAATATTTTATAAATAGTTGGTTTATGTTATATTTCATCTATATAAAATATAATTTTTTTTAAAAACTTAATAACCTTAATATAAATTAAGATTATGCACCAAAATGGTGATTCAAAATTAGCTGAATGTTGAAATCATAGAATTTTTAAAATAATTAAAAACTTTTTAGTTATTAACATCAAATGAATACTTTAAAAAAGATTTCTAATTCAAACTTTTAATTTTCATTTCTAGTATTTTGTATAACCTCCTTTGTTTTTATGAAGATTATCAACCATTTGAGTCATTGAGCCATATAGCTTCTTAATTATTTCGATATCAATCGAGTACCATTCAGTCTCCAAAACCTTGCATAATTCGTCTTTACTTATATCTTTGTCTACTTGTTTTCTTACTTTTTGGTCTAAAATCTTCCATAGATTTTCTATCGGGTTTATATCCGGAGAATAAGGTGGCCACTCAATTGTTTTAACTTTATTAGTTTCTAACCATTGTTTTGTATGTTTTGAAGAATGGATTAGTGCATTATCATGCATAAACGTTATTTTATTGAGCATCAATTTATAGTAGTCAATTGTCTCGAATAAACCTTCCTCCAAAACTTTGGTCTATTTTTCTGAATTTAAAGTATCATCAATCTTTATTAGTTTTCCAACCCCATAAGGCGTAACACAGCCCCAAACCATTACGGATCCGCCACCATTTTTTCATTTTTTTCATTTAAAGGGTCAGGTTTTTTTGCCCAATAATATTCGATTCTAGAGGGATCTACAAGCTTAAAACTACTTTCATCACTCCATTTGATGCTTCTCCAGTCTTGATAATTGTAATTTAAGAATTTTTGTGAAAATTCAAAACGACTTTTTTCGCGATTCTCAGTTAATTTTGGCTTCTTTTGCTTCTTATAACATTTTAATCTTTCGCCTTTTAAACATCAAGATATTGTATATTTAGAAACTTCAATGTTGTTTTTTGCAAAAACTTTAGAACACCCGTCCGACAAATATTCGAGTTTATTGGACTTAAAATTATTTACAATACTTTTAAAAAGTTGTTTAGACAACTTCTTAGGTCTTCCTGGTCCCCTTTCACCTTGTATATACCTAAATCTTTTGTATATTTTTTAATCGATGCCATACCTATATTACACCTTTCGGATATTTCTCTTATAGTTAAACCTTTTAATTTAAGTTCTGCAATTTTGTTAATACTTTTTCTTTCGAGTTTTTTCATTAAACTTTTAGAAATATTTAGATAAGAAAAATATTTATTTGTTTATTGCACCATAAAATTATTACAGCTGCGCCCAAAATTGTATTTAAATGTATAAATATCAGTTATATGGAAGGAAATTTTTGAAGAAAACATGATTTTTTGGTTGAAATAGTTGGAAATAAAATATTAAAATATCATTTGGTTGAAATATACGTAGAAATTTTCAATTTTTATCAACCAAAATAGCTTTTTATATAATTATTAAAACTTTTCAACCATAATTCTTCAAGAATTTCCTCATCTTATCAACCAAATACATTATAATTCCTTCAAAAATTTTCTTCCATATTATTAAATAAACATTTATAAAAAAATTTGGCTTGAAATTGTTTATATATATTATTTTCAACATTCAGCTAATTTTGAATCACCATTTTAGTGCATAATTTTAGTTTATATTAATATTATTAAGTTTTTAAAAAAAATTATATTTTATATAGATGAAGTATAACATAAACCAACTATTTATAAAATATTTTGTCCATAATTAACCCCACAGACTTTTAAATGTTAAAAAATGTAGCAATTTTTGCAACATTCAGCCAATTTTGAACTATACTGTATATCAATTTGGCACAAAATTTTTAAACAAAAACAAAAAGGAAATTCTATTTGTAAGGATCGAGAAAAATTAAGATAGAAACATAATTCCTAATTATAAACAAAAAGTCATAGACTCCATTAGCTCAAACCTTAATGACAAGATTATTCAATGAATCGATCTTTCTTCCTATCTCTAGCTTAGATGGAAAACAAATCCATTTTATAAGTGATAAATTTATAGAAACAGATATCTATTCCTCAAATGACTCAGATTCTTGGTTTGAAACAAATAATCCTTATCCAAAGAACGTAATAGAAAAAATCAATGATTTTATAATGAAATGAATAGAGATTTGGAGAATAAAAGGAAATTTAAACACTTTGGATACATATACCACGCAAAATGACTTAAGTTATATCCTTTCTTTTGTTCCTTTTAGTGGAGTTTCCTTTTGGCCCTGTATAAAACATAGCTTCAATGGTATTCTACACAACTATTTGATTGAAAATGATAGACTAGACTATAATTTCATATTAATGGACTCTGTAGATCAAGAAATTATAAATACAGTGGTTTTGAAGAACTTAGTGATATCTCTCGATTATATTCTAAAATAGAAAAGTGACTATGATACCATTTTCCCCCGAGTTTGGATTAAAAGTAATCATAAGTTTGGTTGTTATAATTATAAGCTGATGTATTCTGCATTATTGTGTCTACTACTGTATTTCTTATTTTGCTCGCATATTTCCGAAATAAAAGTGTACATGACTCTGTTGAATATGATTAATCTCAATTAATTTAAAAAATAAATATTAAGTTCACAAAATATGATATTTGAACTAGGACACTCTAAACCCTACCCAAATTTATCATCTACTAAAAGATGATTTTATTCTGTAACTAGTTTATTATAAAATATCAGTGATAAGTTAATCCAATCTTTTTGTGAGTTTGGTAGTTTCTTCCATCTTCTGTGGTATTAAAAACCAAATAAAGAGGACCATAAGATTTTGGATATTCTTCTGCTGTCAAACTCAAATCCAAACTGGAGGAACAATCCTCATTTCCGTACTCTCTAGACTTAATTGAAGTGTTTTCTTTGACTTGAAATGATTTGATTATTTTAGGCTCATAACTTGGTTCTTTTAATTGCACAAGTTTGACGTCATAGTTTGGTTTCTTGCATTTCTTAGCTGAAGTGGGGGTTTGGGTTTCTGGCTTCAATTCTTGGATCTTAATTGTTGTTTTTCCATTCACTTTCCAAATGTTTTGGCTCTTGATCTTTACTTCTCTAGTTTGTTTCACTCCCATTTCGTTATGTGGATTTAAGGATTGAATGATGGTATCCCATTTGGCGTTTAGTTGTTCCAATTCTTGTTTGGCAGAAAAGTAATACGATATCAATAATAAAGATAGCATTTAAATCTCTCGATCTTCAGATTCCCTTTATATCTTTTAAGGTTAACCTTTTTTATGGGTGGTAGTTTTCATTCGTTTCGGATTTTCTTAAAATGTTTAATAATGGGTTTATGAAATGTTTTTATCAATTGATCCTTACATCAAGTTTATTTTGTAGAAAAGATACAAAAATATGTGAAAATTTCTTTGTTGGAAAAGTTAGGGTGAATCTCCCATTAAAGGATTAAAAATTAAATATAGTTTATAAAATATGTTCAACATATTTGTTTTTGGTTAAATTCTTAGTATAATTATATGGACCAAAATTTTTGAAAGAAACCAAACATTTTGGTTGAAAATTCAGTATAATTCTCGAAAAAACTTTATTATTTTGGTTGAAAAATTCTAATAATTACACAAAAACCTGCTTTGGTTGATAAATAAATATAATTTATACTTATTTATCAACCAAATAATACATATATTTTTTATTTCAACCAAAATATTAAGTTTTCTTCAAAAATGTTCTTTCAAAATACCCAGGCGTAAATTAAAGAAGTTGGTTGTAGCTTTGAAGATCAGCGACATAAAATGTATAATTTTGGCACATAAATAAGAATGTAAATACTAATTATAAACCACCTTGTATGGAACGATATGTTGCGATTCCGCCATGCAGACCAATTGTATACAAAATTGATACGACAATAGATGAGTTAATTTCCATAAAAACGGATTTTCACCAAATTTAAAAGGGTTATCAAATGTTTTTAATCTGTTTTTTCCTAAAAATATTCAATTTTTTTGTCTTTAAAATAAATTTAGTGTGACTCACCAGACGAGTCATGAAAGCACAAACAGGTTAATTATGCAACATATCTCAAACTTCTATTAAGAATTAACATTCTGCCTCAATTAATAAGCATTTAAAACGTGCTTGTCTGGGCCTTATGTCTACAAAAGGCCACCTTCTGGCAGAGCTTAAATAATGTGTGGATAATAAAACTGGCACAAGATTGTATCGAAAATTAATATAAAAGATTTAAATAAAATCAGTAAAAAGTAAAATTTATTAAAAAATACATGTTTAAATAAACTATTTGATTTTTTCTAGTCCAATTTTATCCGCTTTTTTCAACTTTTCGGGCAAATCTTTCATCGATCTTTGAAACCCAGAAAAATCTTCTGTTTTCAATACATACCATATTCTATTTTCGAGTTCTTTAAGATCTTTGAATACAGGACCTCTAGAATATACTTTTCTCTTCAAAAATGCCCAAAATTATTCTATTGGCCTGAATTGGGGACAATTCGGAGGATTATAGAGTTTTGGTAAAAACCCGATTTCCAAATTAGCCATTTTTTGTTTTGTAAAACCCGAATAGTGAGTTGTAGCCAAATCAGGCCAAAAATGGTGATATCGTCATTATCGCATTCATCAAGGAACTTTTTAACTTTTGGTAGGTATTTTTTGCTATAAACTTTGCTTGTTCTTGTTTTTTCGGATTTAAAGATTAAGGACTCGGATATTTCATTTTCCGAAATCGAAATTCAAAACATTAGCTTTAAAGAAAACCTTTCCTTGGGAATTATAGACAGCGTTTTGCTGACATTAGTTTCGTTTATACTATAGTAATACCCTGGCTGTGAATTTGTTCCTTCTAAAGTAAAATATGACTCATCGTTCATCACAATTTTTGATGCATTTTCTGTTGGAGAATTTCTGAAACAAATTGCCTTAGTCTTCTTTTTAGCCTCTTTTTTTGGGATTGAGATACTTTAGGTAGTATTTTTCTTGTCTTTTTAGTTATCCCTAACTCTTTTAGGTATTTTTTTTGCTGTTTTATGGTGAACACCTACTTTTCTTCCCAAGTAACGATAACTTTTATACTCCTTTCCTATTATTTCTCTCTTTAGTTTTGACAAGATTTGTTTTTTCGATTGTTCAATTTTACATCCAGATCCGACCTTCCTTTCCATGTTCCCGACTTCTTCATAGTTTTTTATTTGAGTATAAATCTTTTTTCTTTTTAAACCGTACATTTCAAGTTGTTTAACCGCATTTGATTTGTCCATTTCAGGATTTTGTTTTAAAAATTGCGCAACTATTTTTTCATTTGACATTTTGAATTTTAATAATAAGTTGACTTTTTATTAAAGTACAAATCTAATACAATTTATTATATATGCCTTTGATTCCGAATACTTACGCTACAAATTTTTTAGGAAAATAAGAAATATCTATTATATTTCCTTAGTTTTAAAGTTGTGCCATTTTTATTATCCACACATAAATATGTGGATACCCGAAATGGGAAAAATTTTGACTATCAAATAAAAAAGGTGATATAGTTACCATGTGGAAATTTTATTTTAATAGAAATAGTATAACATGTCAAATTATATAATAAATACACTTTTACCTTTCTATTTTTTACATATGAATATGAACAATGGATCAAAATTAGATGGTAGAGTTTCTATTTGGAAGTTTTTAGAAACAAATGAAGGCATAAAAAGGTCCGAAGGAGTTTATCAACTAAAAAAGTTGGATTCAAGAAAATTACAATATATAGGTTATATAATAAGTTCAAAAATAATAAAGACGAAGAACTGGGACGAAAACCAAATATAAAAGCAGCTAAAAGAAAGAAATAATGGATTTGATTATGCGAAACATAAGAAACCGCCCATTTAAAAGCTGTAGAAGTCTATCAAAAAAAAGTTGGATGCCACTACACAACAGCTATAAATATTTAAAAGAATTAGGTGTAACTATTAAAGCGCGAAAAATAATTCTAAAGGTATCAAACAGGCAGAGAATTAAGCAAAATAAAAGATTAAAGAATTTAGTAACCAACTTTATCAAGAAAAATAATGAACCAGTTAATGTGATGGACGATGAGTAATATTTTAGTTTAGAACACACAAAATGGCGCGAAAAATACTACTACGAGCAAAATGGCATAAAGTTAGCAAAAAATAGCGAATTTATCGAAAAATACAAGTTTCCAAACAAGGTTATGATGTGGATCGCTATTTCTGAAAATGGATTGTCGCAACCAACATTCTTTAAAGGGCTTTCTTCAGTAAACACGAGTATTTATATTGATAAATGTTTACCTAAACTCAAGAACTATATAGATGAAAATCATAAAGATGATGACTTACTCTTTTGGGCCGATTTGGCGTCTTGTCATAAATCAAACTTAACAAAATCAACTTTAGCAGCAATGAAAATCAATTATGTACCAGAAAACAGCAATCCACCAAACTGCCCACAACTTCGTCCCATTGAAAAAACGTAGGCTTATTTAAAAAGGCATGTCTATAGCAATCGAAAAGAATACGATTCCATTGATCAGGTTATTTCTAGGATGAAATATTTACTAAACACTTTAGATTTTTCTGGTTTTCAAACCTCTATGAAAAAGTTGCACAGAAAATAAGGAAGGCGTGTAGAGAAGGGTTAGATAAGACTTTTTAATTAAACTATACTTTGAGTTTTATTAATGATCATTTTTTGGTTATAATTTTTATGATCAATTTTATAATTTCCCTTTTCGGATATCCACATATTACTAAATAAAAGGGATAATCAAGAAAAATACAAGGAAGTAAAATAACGACCATGTAGTCTAGTTATAATAGAAATCCTGACAAGTTGTTACGACTTATTCTTTTCTGACTGACCAAAAAATTTTCTACCCGAATTACAAATGGATAAACAAGTACAACTACCAAAGCCCATTAACAATTAGGACGAAATGGAGATGAAAAAGGCGATATTTAAGCATTACTATTATGGCAAGAATCGGAAGAGCAAGAAAGCGATATTATGCCGTCTTTGTAGCACCAGCTATCACTACAGTAGCAGCAGTTCAAGACTGCGCTCTCACTTGGAACGAGCACATAATATGGACTTTACAAGGTGTTTCCCTAATAAAGTCACGAGAACTAGTGTAAGGACTTCTAAGCCAGCTAATCCTCCTGACCATGCTGACATCGAAGAAATCAAAGAATTGAATGAAGTTGACAAACACTCTAACTGCTTAGTCAATGTGAATAATGAAGATTTAAATGGTAATGGTGACTTGGATGAATCTACATCTTCAGTCGACTCTCAGAAGGATGGAGAGATTAAAATTATAGAGAAAGTAGGTGATGAATTGCTTATTAAATGGCTATCGAAGGATAATAGAAATATAGAAATCTTCCAAGACTCGGATTTTCGCAACTTTATCAACCATTTACACCCGAATTACAACCTACCCCAAAGGAAGGATGGCCCGTTCTCTAATCAAGCTCTAAACACAGCTAATAATTCGAATCGCATAGTAGATAAACAAACTAGTGAAACGAAGAAACAAAAAGTTGATAGAAGAAAGAAAGAAGAAAGATCAAAGTTTAACCATTTTGATTTACTTCCGAAGTACTTAAGTTGTAAAATTTGTAAGAGGGAATTCGCATTAACTAATCCATTTCATAATCTGAAAAGACATTATTCGACGTTACATAGGCAAGATATTGGCTAAAAGTTTATATTAAATTGTTTGTTCACCCTTTTGGTTCAAATATCACATATACAAGATGGCTTGTGTTTTGTTTGAGCAAATTATAATAAAGTTTGCATGTTTTTGTTAAATAAATGTTATGATTTCTCTGTAGAAATTTAGTGTCTCCTTCGATCTACGTTCTGATCTAGTCTACGCCACGAATTTTGCAACAAACATTTTAATAAATAGCTTTTTAAATAATAAATCAAAAATGACCAAAATAAATATAATGAAAGTATTCATTGCAAACAATAAAAATGATTCCAAATACGAATGCCCATTTTTTCGTTTTTACAAGTTTGAAGTCTTGGTTGTCTAATTTGCCACCAGAAACACGTTTAGAATCTATACAAAATTTACCAAATTCTGCGAAAACGACTTGCTTGAGAGACTCCAACTTTTTATTGTAATTATAGAACATCTTTGCATATATTTTGAATGTAACATTATGGCGTAGAGATTAATATATATGGAGTCTGATGAGTTTTTATCTATATGGGACAAAATTTTTGAAACATAATTCTATTATAATTGGTGGAGAAATTTTAGTTTCTTGAATGCATAAAATAGTAAATAAATTTATGTATTTACTATCCATAAAAGATCTCTTAGCTATAATTCTTGCCATTTTAGTTGCTTCGTCAACCTATTTTCACTATGATCACTAATATGAAAGAATTATAACCGAGGCTTCAAAAATTTTGTCCCATATTACAAAAATCGAGAATTAGTGTGTGTGTATATGTGGCCCTCAATAACACTAAGAGGATTAAAGATAATAACATAAAAATTATACCAAAAGATAGCGAATTTCCTAGAGAGTGTCTTAGGCTATATTAGATTTTAAAAGCTTTTCTTCTAGTGTAAATAACGTTTTAGTAAAGTTGATCACGTGTCATTTTTATTCTTAATTTATTTCAATCAAAACACTTATAGAATTTGAAAATGAAGAAAAAATTTTTCATAAACATAAACAAAAACATTTAAACTTAATTTATGAGAAAAGGATTCAAGTATCTTAAAAAAGAATTTAACATTGTTAGAGACAATTAAAGGAAGATATCAATAAGTTTTTTTATTTTTATATACATTAAGGGTCAAAATAAGGGTATATTTTTTTCAGCTCAAAACATAGACACTCTAAAATATTTTTAAAAAAATTAAAATGATGATAATGTTGAATTTTTCTTTAAAAAATTATATTTATTGTTAAAAAACATGTTTTAAAAAAGGTGGCTTTTATTATTAAAAAATAATTCAAATGAAACAGAAACAACCAAAATAAAGGTATATTTAAATATAATATGGCAAAAAAATGACTTAAAATAATTCGCCTCAGAGATTTAGACTATAAATACCTTTATATTAACATTATTATAATGATTAAAAAAAATAGAAATCTTTAAGTATCGGAAAAATCACTCATATTTGAATGGAGAAAATAAGGTCTCAAGCTGATAGAAATAGCAGAAAGACTTAAGTGTTCTCAAAAAACAGTTAGTTGTCATTTGCCTCATTTTAAAGAAAGCGATCTCTCTTCAAATAAAAGTTTATGTGGTAGGAAAAAAAGCTTAATGATAAGCAAATCGCAAAATTGGTTAAAATAACAGAGAATTATCGAGGGATTTCGGCACCAAAACTCTTTCAAATAATTAAAAATGAAATGGACATTGTATTGAGTCCTAAAAGTGTTAAAAGATATTTGGGTTTAAATGGGTTAAAAGCTGGTATTCCTAAAAAAGTACCTTACATTTCGCAAAAAAATAAAAGGAAGAGGCTAAAATTCGCCGAAAAGTATATTAATAAGCCCAAATCTTTTTGGAAAACAGTGATTTTATCCGATGAAACCAAATTAGATCTATTTGGAAGCGATGGATGTAACTGGAGGTGGAAAAAAAAAGGTGATACATTGAAAGATGGGTGTGTAAGAAAAACTATAAAAGGAAATGGTGGAAATATTCTATTGTAGGGCTGTATCGGCGCAAAATGGTGTTGAAATTTAGCCAGGATCGAAGGCCGAATGGATTCTTTACAATATATTAAAATATTGCAAAACAATTTATATGATTCTGCTGAGATTTTGGGCTTGAAAGGAGGGTTTATCTTTCAACAAGATAACGACCCAAAGCATAAAAGCGAAAAAACTAGACTTTATTTAGAAGAAAATGACATAGAATTACTAGAATGGCCTAGCCAGTCACCTGATCTTAATATAATTGAACATGTTTGGTCATATGGGTCAAAATTTTTGAAACATAATTCTATTCTAATTTTAGTTTCTTGAATGCATAAAATAGTAAGAATGAAAATAAATTCATGTATTTACTATCCATAAAATATCTCTTAGTTATATTTCTTGCCATTTTAGTTGCTTCCTCTGCCAATTTTCACTATGATGCAAATATGAAAGAATTATAACCGAGGCTTCAAAAATTTTGTGCCATATATGGGACAAAATTTTTGAAACATAATTCTATTCTAATTAGTCGAGGAATTTTAGTTTCTTGAATGCATAAAATAGTAAGAATGAAAATAAATTCAAATATTTATCAACTTTACTATCCATAAAATATCTCTTAGCTATATTTCTTGCCAATTTAGTTGCTTCCTCAACCTATTTTCACTATGATCACTAATATTCTAGAATTATAACCGAGGCTTCAAAAATTTTGTCCCATATTAAGAAAGAATATTCTAAATCTCCGGCTAAAAATAAGGCCGAAGCATTTCAAAAAGTGCCTGATAATGGGAAAATATACTAAAGGATTATATTCAAAAATTATTGGATTCTATTAATGATAGATTATCCGAAGTTATTAGAAATAAAGGAGGTCCAACGAGATTTTAAATCGCTCTATTTTTAAAATATACTTTATTTTGCCCTGTCTGAAATTAATAATTTACATTTTTATAGTTATAAGTTATTTCAAAAGTGTAGATTAAATTTAAAATATTATTATAGGTACAATATCATACCAAAAACTTTTATATAATGACTTTATTATTTAAAATAGATAAACTTCATCATTAGTAAAACTTTAAAAAATATACCTTTATTTTGACACTTAGTGTATATTTGGTAAATCTTTAAATTATCAATCTTAAACAATTAGATTATAATAAAAGATAAATTATATATATAATCATCAATGATAATTATGTTTAAAATTCAATTTAAGAATCTATACAAGTTATTAAACTTTACTAATCTAATTAAGATTTATATTTTTTAATTAGAAGATTTAAATGTTCTTTATATAAATTTTTTAATTAATAAATATAGATTATCTAATGAATATAACATTGAAATTATAATCATGAGATCTTGAATTAAATATTATTTTACATTCTTATTCAAAAAAATAACATTATTTTTACAAAAAATAGTTTGTGTTAAACTATATAATAATAATCCATATTATAAAGGTAGAATAATTTTTATAGGAGTTTGAGATATTAAACTTTTTAATATATAAGCTAAAAACACTATTATAACTTAATTTATTATAAAAGATTGTCAATAATTAAATTTATACGAAATAATTATTAATATTATCTTATAATCTTATATTTTCTCCATACCGTATTTTTTATCCAGTTCGAAAGAACGGGCTTATAGACTTGTTAATATTAAAAATTTCATGAATACAAGCTTTTCCTATCAATTTCGTAATCCATTTATAAATAGTCTAAAAATTATAAATAATATACAAAGATTTAGTAGAATTAAATGATAAGTAAGTAAATAATTTAAAAGTTACTCAATTAGTGGATAAGATAATGAATCTATCAATCAAAATCTGCATTAGCAAACTGACCATAAATAGCTACTTATCTTTTTAAATCGCCTCTTCTAGCTAATATATTAGTGAATTACGAAATTGATCGGAAAAGCTTGTATTCATGAAATTTTTAATATTAATAAAAACTCATCAGACTCCATATATATTAATCTCTACCATAATGTTACTATATGCAAAGATGTTCTATAATTACAATAAAAATTTGGAGTCTCTCAAGCAAGTCGTTTTCGCAGAATTTGGTAAATTTTGTATAGATTCTAAACGTGTTTCTGGTGGAAAATTAGACAACCAAGACTTTAAATTTGTAAAAACGAAAAAATGGGCATTCGTATTTTGAATCATTTTTATTGTTTGTAATGAATACTTTCATTATATTTATTTTGATCATTTTTGATTTATTATTTAAAAAGCTATTTACAGGGTAGGCCAAAGATATAGTCCAACGAGGCCAAAGATTTAGTCAAAAGGGGCCAAAGGTATAGCTAAAAAGAATTTTTAAGCAAAATACAAAAAAATTGTGTAAACTCTTTAATAAGAAGCAAAACGGTTCAACTGAAAAAACATGAAATTTTTTTAAATAAATTCTTGCCTTTGCCTGGTTTTTTCAATATATTCTCTATGTCCGTAAAAAGCATCAATTTGTTCGGCAAAATTTTGGGACATAACCTAGCCCAGAGCAGACTCTATCCTTTCATTATTGTTTCTAACCGAACAATATGTAGATTTAACCATAGAAAAAAATTCCTCGATAGTATTTAATTGAGGTGAATATGGAGGCAAGAAGTAATAAGCTATTCCATAAATCCTCACTTTTTCTAAAACTTCTCTGGAGTGATGGAATTTCGCATTGTCCATTACCAATATCTTTCTTTGGTTCCTTGAGAAATAACTTATCAAATGGGTTTCAATAAATTCTATAAATCTTTCCGTGTTATAAGGTCCTCTTTTAACTTCGTAGCCCACATTAAAATCAATTACACAAAGCATACTTATGTTACACCCTCTATTGGCGGGAACTGTTTTATATGCCTTTTTATTTAGTGGAGAGTATCCATATGATCGAGCCTTATGAGAATTGAATCCTGTCTCGTCTAAGAAAACCAAATCAGGAATTGTGTAAGTGGAAATCTCTGCAGCATATATTGCTCTCGCATTCAATTGTCTTTCACAGTTTCTTTCGACGGGAACTATAGTAAGTCTTTTTCTTGTAATGTTTAAGGCCTTAAGCTTCCGTCCCACAGATGATAATGATAAAACTACCCAGCTTTCATTTTGGACCTGTTCCTTTATCTCACTTTTTATAACTTCGTTATTACAAGCTACAATATTACAGATATGTTGCATGGTTTCTTGAGGTTGTGATCTCCTTTCCTCTACCTTATTTTTATATTTATCTTTAAAGCTTATGAATCCTTCACCCGCGTAAATCTTTTTGGCAATTCTTGTGACTGTTCTCTCAGACAAATCTAAACTCCCAGATATATGCTTGACTTTTATTTCCTTTTCCAACATATCTTTAACAATGTTGAAAATTTCATTCGTAACAGTCTTCCTCACCTTACAAACCATTTCCAGGCCTTTCAAAAAAATAATAATTGATAAGCTAATGGAAAAAAGTTTTAAAACAGTTTTTGCTAGATACATGAGGTTGTATATTTTTAAATTTTGCAAATAATGTAGCTATATACGATTTTTAATGTTTAACTTCAGCAGACTATACCTTTGACCTTGTTGACTATATCTTTAGCCCCTTTGGACTACATCTTTGGCATCGTTAGACTATATCTTTGACCTACTCTGTATTAAAATGTTGCAAAATTCATGGCGTAGACTAGTACAACTCAAATCCTATAAAAATGCAAAGAATAATATCTTATACATCGAAGTATAGATTCTGCTATTTATCAAATACAATTTCTATTTTATGGCGATTTATTTGACACTTTTAGATAAGAAACAAAGTTACATCGAGTTATTTGTTTGCAATAAACATTTGAACAGGATGGTATTTTTAAGCTTATAGGACGTAATCCCGAATTTTAAAGTTGACTAGATATCAAGCAACTAAAAACCAAAGATTAAAAGTAGTAGTTTTAGCCTATAATGAGAACAATATATTCACATATTTGGATAAAACTACTACTTTTAATCTTTGGTTTTTAGTTGCTTGATATCTAGTCAACTTTAAAATTCGGGATTAAGGAATTCGGGATTACGTCCTATAATCCATTTTTAAGATCTAAAAATATACAAAAATTTTAATAAACTCTACAATAATCTTATAGAGATATTTTGAGCATTTACTAGTTTTCCGATATGGTATATTTTAGTTTTGTATTCTATTTTTTAAAATCTTTAGAGAAATTAATCCATATTAAAGATAAATAAATGATTATATAAATTTCTAAATAATATCAAAAATTAAGTAATATTAATCCATATTTTTCAGCTTATCTTGTTTGGATAATTTTTTGTTTATAAATTTGTCTTAGAATTTTTCAAAAATACACTTAAGAATCATTTCTTTTAAATAATAAACCAAAATTAGTAAATACAAAAATGATAATAATCAAGTATTTAGTCTCTATAAGAATTAATGTGATTTTGCATTTATGACGATTGAAATTTTACACGAAGAATAAAATTTCAAAAAATTACGAATTTTTTCGCGAAAAATGAGTATAGTAATCTCTCGCCACTTAACAAAGCTAGAAAGAAGAGTTAGAAAAGCATATGAATAATTCGAGTTTTTACAAAGCGGGAATATATGGATACTTAGATGATAAATCGAAATGTTCCCTACTCTAATTGAGTTGACCTTTTTAGTGCTCAATAATGAATTCACTATTTCAGATGATAGTTTAGTATGTAATACTTGTAATGTGTTGTTTTCTATTAATGCCAATTTCGAATATCTTAATGTGCATATAATGCACCACAAAGATCAGGAAGAAGTCCGAGAGGCACAGCCAATGCCGAGTACAAGAAAAAGAACCAGAAGTAAGAATAAAAAGTAAAAATATATTGATGGTATGTATTTATTTAGAGAAGAGGTGATTAATATTAGTAATGATGTGCTTGAGCAAGAAAGAGAGGCTGATGCAATTTTGTGTCAATGGTTATCGGAGAACCCGAAATATATTGATATTATGAAAGATTCATTATTTATTAAGTTTATCAGCAAGATCAATCCACAATATTCCCTACCAAAAGTGACGATACCCAAATCCTACAAATTAGAGCATGAGAAAGATGGAACTAAAGAAATTGTTGAAGAATTTTTTAGGGTGCAACAAAAAGATTATAAGTGTTTGGAATGTAAAGAAAAGTTTCCATTACGTACGAAATTAGAAATACTAGTAGCACATCATGATACACATAACGAATATTCGCCTTTGAAACGAAAAACTAAAGAAGTTTTGAGACGGGAAAGAAAACGAAAGAAAGAGGAGAAAATTTCTCGTTGTTTTGAATCTTGTAAGACGTATAAGAAGTGTCGCAAATGCGGTAAGAGATATGAGAATGGCACTTTCCCTTATAAATTGCTATATCATTCAAGTAGTTGTTTTGGTGAATAAATCTCACGCTTATTCGTAAAATCTTGGTGTAAAATGCATTCACGGCTCTCTGTAAGAATATAAAAGAGAGTGATTAAAAGATAGGACGATCTCATTGTGTTATGATTCTACGATGATTAAGAGATCATCGATATGTAAATTTTTACAGAACTAAAAGCAGTTATTTTATGGAGTAATTCATAGAAAATAAGCTCAAGTTTAATTTTAGAAATTACTAAACGGTTATTTTCAACAGTTTTAACTGAATTGAGTATCCAATTTCAATCTTGAAAACCTGAAGAACTTATTAACTTAAATTGGTAAAATAAAAAATATCAGCTCATAAATTGACAAATTGCACTTATTAAACAATTTAATTATGATTCCATATGTAAAAAATCAATATTCTGTATCTTTAACAATTCTTTACTCATTTTGTTTTATTTAATTGTTTTGATATGAATTCAAATACTTGGTAAGTAGTTTTTTGTATGAATGCTTATATAAGAATGGAAACAAAATGATAATGATTTTATTTTAAAATTTATTTATATGGCTTACAAACAGTGACCATTAATTAATAAAAAAGTATTTAACCCCTAGGGGTATCCCTTCATTCATTAGGCAAGATTTATAAAGTAGCAGACAGTAGAAATGGACTAGAAATATGGTATAAAAAATAAGAAGCATTTACTTTTCCAAAGTTGCATTCATATTCAATGGGCGAGTATAGCAGCCAGTCGAGTCCCTAAAGGCTATAACAAGTTAGGAACAAGCAAGAAATAAATAAAATTTAGACGAAAAACCATTTTTAACAAACACTGTTAAACCAATCAACCTAGACGTATATAAACTCATATAAACAATCCTGATTTTTTGTAACAATATGATTCTACATCTGCTAATTGATGTAGCGACCTCGCTCTCTGGAAGTCAGAAAATCACACCTCATGATTACAAAGGAATGGGCATACAAGCACTGAAAAACAATCCACCAAGTTGTGGTATTCCATACTCCTACCTCAACCTGAACCTCATAACGGCGACGGAAGGCTTGAACAAAGCGACCGACTGTTACAAATGCATCAAAGTTCGAAATGCGCAACAATTTGATAATTATATTTATGTCATGGCAGTTGATACTGGAGGCAAAGGGTTGGATCTATCGATGCCTGCTTTTAACAAGATCTTCGGCCAAAACACAGATCCGGCATGGGCTTCGTGGAATGATGTGAACCCGAAATTTTGCAAAGGCATTGTCAAAGAACATCAAGATTGGTTCCGTAATAATAGCACGCAAATGTATATTGATGAGGCTGGTTCTGCAGAGCCTGATGAAGATTGGGACGAAAATCAAGGATTGAGTTCTGCGGATCTGAATTCCACTTATATTCATCCTTCCATTATTCCTAATATCCCTCCATTGAAGAATTTGTCTTCAGTTGAACCCTTTGATAAAAATAAAACTCGATTAGCTCAAGAAAATTCATCAAATTCATTTAGGGATGGTATATGGTTATTTATGCTACTCACTATTTAGAATAAATTATATAGTCATTATGCCTTGACACTTAAATTTTGCCTACATATGCGTCTATTCTTTTGTCCATTAGTCATCTTTTTGTTCCCAAGAAATTTTCAAAATGACGAAAGAAGAGAAATTCTATATTCCAATAGAAGAACTTCCAAATCTTACACAAGAAGAGAAACAAAGATTATTAGCCGAAGCCCCAGTTTTGAAATCTATACAAGAAGAAATAGAGCCTATAGTTTATGACAAGGTTTCTTATTTTGATGTTTTAATTTGTTAGATCAAGATTTTAGAATTATATTCCAAATTAACGAGCATAGCCTATCCATGGATCGACACACAAGTTATAACAAGTAATGAGAATATACAAGTGAAAAGTGTCAATGATGACTTAATTAGAGAAGAAACCATGTATTTCAAATAAACTAATCTTTTGTTTAGAGCAAAACAAGCTTTAGATGCCGTGTTGGAGGCAAAAGTGAAGATTGACAAAGAAGGGGTTCCATTTTATAGACCGGATGATTATTTTGCCGAGATGGTTAAGGACGACAACCACATGCAACGAGTACATTTCCCTCCATCAATCATTTTGTAGATTAGAAAAATGTTGATTAGAGAAGAGGATTCTATTAAGAAATCAGAGCAAGCTAAGAAGTTGAGAGAGCAGAAGAAGTTTGGTAAGAAGGTTCAGGTTGAAAAGATCAAGGAGAAACAAAAGATCAAAGTGGATAAATTGAACCAAATCAAAGATCTGAGAAAAAGTTTCTCGCCATTTCCAAATCTGATACTTTAATTTTATAGAGAAGGGCCGAGGTGAGATTAATGCTGATGATTTCGATATCGAGATTGAAAACTCGTTCAAAAACAATAAAAAGAACCACAAGCCCAACGCCCGAAGAGAAGCCAAAGTAATGCCCAGACACTCTTAATAGCGATTTATTGAAGGATAAGAAATATGGTTTTGGCGGCAAGAAACGATATTCCAAATCTAACACAGCAGAATCTACTAATAATTGGTTAGACACGCCGGTATATTCTTTTTTAAACTTATTTTGTCTAGAATAAGCTTAAGGGAAAGCCTGGTCATAAGACTATATCAAAACCTACTCGTGGTGGTAAGACTGCGTCTAAAGTGAAGAAAAATAGACCTGGCAAGGATAAGAGAAAAGCTAATATGTTTAAGAGATAATTTTTATTATCTTGTCAGATTTTTTTCAAGACATTTAGTCAATTTTTTCGACAAATCATCAATTGAATGTTTATCAAGATCAAAAAACTTTAGAGTTTTCTTTGAAGTTTTATCCCAATTACAATACGCCTTTTCTGTATTTTTAATGTTCTATAAATATCAAGTTTGAAAAGGTCATATTTTCTTGATGCCTTCTCTAATCTTTGATGCACACTACGCCTCTGATCCAAAGTAAAGATAGATGTAAATTATGACTTTTTTCTAATAGATAATATCATAGGCTCCTTTTTTAATTTCGACAAATCTTAAAAAAATTGCGCTAATTAGTAAATCTGTGAATTCCAATTACCTGATCAATAATATTTTACGGATTCTAAAATTAAAAAATCATAATGTTTTATTGAAAGGCTTGATTTAGTTCCTAATCCTTGTAGTTTACTCAATAACATGGTCTGTAATTTAATTAAAAGGAGAAAAACAAGGGATAAAGACATGAATCTAAGTTCCTTTTAGTTAAGAAAGCATAAATAACTATTAATTTGTCTTAAAAAGACATAAATTAGTTGGATCGAGTAAGTTAGAGACTGTAGAACCCTTAACTGGGAGAGTCAAGTTATGCTTTGAATAACTATGGACGTAGAAGGTCTTTTAAAAACATCAATTCACTAAAAAATAATGTTAACATGGAGAATCGGGACATCGATCCCCGCACCTTCCGCATGCAAAGCGGACGCTCTATCAAATGAACTAATTCCCCTTATTGATTTTACAAAATAAATCATAAATTAAAAACCAAAAAATTTAATCAAAAGACATTAAAAATTTTCTAAAATAGATTAAATGAATTTGGGAATACCTTTGTTATAATGGAATTTAGTTCCGTCATCTCCTGGTTGCGTATGATCATTACAAGTTTGTTTCAAAATCTTATTGAGAGACTTTGGACCACAAAAGAAGACACCAATATCCGTAGACTTATGAGCCTCTTTTATACCTGAGAAGATAGCATCCCAATTAGGACGGCCATATGAAGTTTGTGATCTCAACCCGGTTAATGCATCTTCTTTTCCAACTTCGAAATTTAAAGTCAAATTTCTAATCTCATCTCGTTGTAATCTACCAGTTAAGAAAGTATTTATCTCAATAACATGACTAGTATCTTCTTGTTCAACTATACTTAAAAGATTTTGAAACCATTCAAATGCCTACAAAAAATAAATGAAAGAGGAGATTACGTCTTTATCTCTACAAATCCAAACAAAGTAAACCTTGCATAGTCGAGTTTCTTTCGAAGGTGTATAGAGCCTATACCAAATCGATCTCAATATCGAGGCAAAAGGCGTGACACCAATACCAGCACCAATTAGAACTGAAACTTCATAATTAAATACATCTTCACTAGCTGCACCAAAGGGACCATCGATCATGATAGATGGTAGTGGTCGATCTAATTCTTCATACGTAATATCTGCATTCTTATCAAAATTACAACCCAAAGCAATTGCGAAATTATGTGTGAAATCACCTGATACCCTAATATGAACACTAACATAATCATCTTCCGGTGCCGATGTCAAGGTAAACGGATGCCATTGATGTAAACTGACTTCTGGACAACATAAGAAGATATATTGACCAGCTTTCATTTCAAAGTCTTCTTTTTTAAATTGAATCTCTACAACTTTGGACGGATGTAACACCACCCTGGATATATGAGTCGACTTGCGACCTCGGAACTCTCTCATCAACCTTTCGTACAAGTAAAGTATGCCTGATAAGGTCCAATATTTATAGAAACTGGCTCCAGCACAATATGGTGGTATATCCTTAGGCACGAGACAAAATCCTCCATGAAAAGAATATAAAAAGAAGAATAGAGCAAATAAATGATGAGTATACCAAAATAGTTCGAAATTCGAATGTCTAATCTTCTTATTAGAAGTGAACACCAACGTAATAAGACTAAGCAACATTAAGTTACCAGTCATACCAGTTCCAGTAGCGAAATTGAGACCCCAGAAACCTTTAGATCCTTTCGTCTTACCCAGCTTATAGAAATTAACATAATGACTAAATGAATGCGTAAGAGAGAAGCCTAAGATACACCAACCGATTAATTTATGGAAAGTCTTATTCTTATCGAACGGAATTATATGAGATAAAGGTGTACTCCTTAAGAAAGAGATAATAGTCCGACACATAGGCAACATGACCATTGCTGTGTTGATTTCAATCGGTAAACTGGTCGCTCGTGCTATGAGGAATGACATTCCTAACGTTTGCCTTGAGGTTACAAATTCACCACCATAACTATAATTAACAAAAGCAAATACAAAGATAAGTATTTGTAATACAAACCATAAAGTGAAGAAAATTACAGTCGGGGCTTCAATATCTAAATACTTAGAGATTTTCTGTTTCAAAGTTAATTTAAATTCTTTAGCAATGGTCTTTATACCACCCAAGTTTTCATTCTTCTTTATTATATCCGGTATGTTTAGATTCTTCTTCTCGTTCGCAAACTTCATTCAAATTATTTTGTTTTATGCATGTTTGGATTAAATTAGTTGTTACCCCTCTTTCCAAATTCGTTCAAAGTGTCCCGAATCTAAATTTCTTGCCCCACTTTGAGGTCGCCAGAAACTTGGTCAGTTTATATGACGGTGGATGCAAATAGTGGTATCAAATCATAGTTTGGTCATGGGAGAATTGAGGTTTTTGGAACAAGATGTTTCAAATCATGAGTGGCCGACCGTGTTTTTCAAAAAGGGGAGGAAGGCCAATCAAACCAATGATAAATGTTAGTTGTATTGATAATTTGACCATACCATTTTGTATTATATTTTTTACCAAATACATCGTTTACTACCATAAATGTTAACCAAATCAAGAATGGGTATAAAAAAGATCATGAAAAATCCAATGAAAATATGAAGCTGCACTTATTAATACTAGTAAAGTCAGTTTTGAGTGAATCAGAATTCTTAAACGGAAATCAACAAGTAACATACCATAAATATAATCTTATGAATTCAAATGAAAGGATGAATCATCAATAATTTTGTAGATTGGATTATAAACATTATAATGTAAATAACCTCAGTTAGAGGTTTAAATAGAATAGATTGCCATAAATGTATTCATGTAAAAACAGGTGAATCAGTTTATTTTTGGCAGTAGATACAGGTGGCAATGATTTGGATTTATCTAAAGAGGCTTTTGTCCAAATCCATTTGAATGATCGTGTTGATAAGACTCATTCGAAGTAGAAAGTGGTAAATAAATCGTTTTGTTCTCATAACTGGCTATAGATCCTATTGAAATTTGAATCTCTCAATTAATGTTTTGACTGTGCATGAAGTTAATTGTTTCTTAAAATCTCAAATTTGGGATATTTTTATTAAATTTTTATGAAAAAAGCATTGTGATAACAAAAATTTATTTTTAGGGCGTAAAATTGCAATTATTCATCTAATTTGAATATTTATATGGACCAAAATTTTTAAAAGAAACTGGTTGAAAATTCTAATAAAAACCTTCTTTGGTTGATAAATAAATATAATTTATACTTATTTATCAATCAAATATTTCAACCAAAATATTAAGTTTTCTTCAATATCAATAATTGCACCGAAATTGAAATGTTTTTGTGTAATGAAGTTAAAAAATTCATCTAAACCTATTTTTAATCAGATCGATCAAAATATTCTAATGACATCATAATAGTTATAAATTAATCCACAGAACTTTCCATCCACATTTTTTCAAATATGGCTCTTTATTTTCGTTCAGAGCAGTCCCTGTGATGGTGAAACACGCCTTCGAGCCGCCCAGCACCTCCGGCACGGTCTCGGTATCTGAGTCCTTGTAGGCGGATCCCTTCAGACCTGCTACCACTGATTGTTCTATACTTTTAGATCTTTCCTCGTCAGGGTTGTCGAGAAACGCTTCCAGAACAGAACAAGATGTTTGTTAACTTCGCCATCGAATATTCGCTGTAAGTTTGCCCGACCCCGTTATAGACGTCCTCTTCTTGTACAGCCGAGGTAATGACGCCCTCTAAAGGCTCGCCATTAAAGTTTTCTTGTCCCAAGGTGACTTGATTGGAGTTAAGGTCAAAGTAACTTTAGTGTTTACTCCGTTGATAGTTTTTGTACGTACATTGTTGTTTACTAAATGCATTGTTTGATTTTTAAAAATTGAAGCTTGAAATTTATTAAAATTTTCGCTACTTATGATTTGTTGATTGACCATACCATCGTACGTTGTCGGTTTTCATCGAATAGCGCGTCCATGTATTCGTGGAACTTTCTTGCAAAATAGCGCAGACCAGAGTATTCCTTTCGAAATTCTTTTCCTGGAGACGCGGTATCTGTTGGAACATGATGGCGTTGACCTCGACTTCCGGTAGTGGACGTTCATTCTCGCTATATTTCTGTCTCGTTCGTTTATCATTTCTTTTTTGTTCGTCGTTTACATTGATTTCGACATTTGAATTTTCAGCGTTCGAATCGTCATCAGTTTTAGATCCAATTTGATCAGTCATAATTCCACCGTCATCAACGGCTTCTGGCTCCATCTGCTCCATTTCCGGTTCGACTTCTCCACCGCAGTCCCTTTTTGCTTAACTCAACCAAATTTTTAATGATTATTAATCAACCAATTATTTAATAAAAGGACTACACTGAACGAAAATAAACTCCCATATAACAATTCTAATTTCGGAAAATTTGAATAGCAAAATCTTTACACCTTTTTCATAAAACAATCGAGATTTAGTCGAATTATATCTATGTTTATTACAAAAAAGTGATTAAAGAAATTATTAAGGGTAAAGATGCTCAAACAGGCCCCTATCTGAAACATTAAAAATCACGAATTTAAAGCACTAAAAATTGCAAAATTAAAACATCAAGATAATGGAAGAACAAGACTTTTTAATGAAAGCTAAGACTATTTTTGAAGATAAAGCTCGAAGAACCGCATGTAAAAACTGTTCCGAAAGCCTTATCTTGCAAAAGAACCTAAGAACGTTCAGATGCTCAACATTTAATTGTAGAAAAAGGATTCCAGTTACAACATCAGGAATAATTTATAGAAGTAAATTGGAACTAAATAAAATTCTGAAATTGACCTATCTCATATTAAAAGGATTTACTTGTAAGGCTATAAAAGAAATCATTAAAGATGACAAAAAAACTGTACGTAAACTCATGTTTGAGATAAATATAGTTCTAAAAATGGACTTTGAAAGCAAGAGAACAATATTAGGTGGTGATGGAATAGTGGTTGAAGTTGATGAGAGTAAATTTGGGAGAAGAAAACATCATAGAGGACATAAAGTTGAAGGAGTTTTGGTAGTTGGATTGGTAGAAAAGACACAGGAAAGGCGTATATTATTTTTTACTGTAGTTAGACGAGATATTGCTACTCTAACAAGCTTAATAGTAAAATATGTCCATCCAAAATCAATAATACACACAGACTGTTGGAAGGGATATAACGAACTATCAAATAATGACTTTATACACCACAAAGTTAACCATTCAAAAGGATTCAAGGATGCTGAAACTGGAATTCATATAAATACCATGGAAGGTAATTGGTCTAGTTTAAAAGAGAGTATTAATAAAAGGTATAGAACAAAGAAGCTTAGTTTACTATATCTTTATATTTATATGTTAAAAAGAAGTGAAAGTAATGTTTTTACATATTTATTAAAGCTTTTATAGTTTTTTTGATTTTATATTATTAAAATTTAAGTTTTGAAAAATGTTTCAGATAGGGCCCTGTTTGAGCACCTACCTCCGAAATTAATTAATGATCAATAAAGCCAAAAATGATATTATAAATTCAGAGGCAAAACCAATAAATAGAAAATGAAAACCGAGAAAACAAACAACTTTAGTACGTTTTGCAGTATCGTATCCGTGATATTAGGAACCGGAACATTGGCGCTACCACATGCTATCAAAAGCGCGGGATGGTTAAGTATCATATTTATACCTCTAGCAGCTGGTATGTCAATCTATACCAGTCAATTGTTGATTGAATGTCTTTATGACGGAGAGAAGAGATTAAGAGGATATGGCGATATTGGCTATTTGACATTTGGTAAAGCAGGTAAAATAGTGATCGATATCATGAATTTTTGCATCTTATTAGCAGTGGTGACCATCTTTATCATGTTATCCTCTTTGAACATAATAGATATCTTATCCTACTATGACCTGGAGTTTATGCCTCGATTTTTGTATAGTTATTTAGTAGCCATCCCGATTTTAATCCCTTACTTAATGACAAAGAGCATCAAAGAAACCACGCTGTATTCAATCTTAGGTCTCATATGTACTTTAGTGGTCATCTTTGTAGCTGTAATCTCGGGCTTTTTAGATCATTTTGAAGACAATGGACTGAAATACGAATATGGGCTTGTTAATTGGTGGAATTTACCTTCTAGCTTAGCAATTATTGGATTTAGTTTTGGTGGTAATGCTGTATATCCTCAAGTAGAAAAAAGTATGAGAGATCCAACTAAATGGCGTAAAGTGACTATCATTTCAATGACTTCGATAGCTGTGGTTTATGTCTTTATTTGTGGCTTGGGTTATTTCAGTTATGCTCAATATACCGTGTCTCCGATTTACAACAATTTGTCTAATGTTTATCTTCGTTTCTTTTCCATCTTCTTTATGACGTTACACGTGTTATTGACCGCCCCTATTATGCTGTGTTCTTTTAGTCTCGAAGCTGAAGCACGATGGAATATTGATCAGAAAACTATGAAAAGAACAATCTTTAGAATCGCGACGATAATAATATTGAGTACATTAGCATCTTTCTTGCCTTATTTTGACGACCTTCTAAAGTTGATAAGTTCCTCTTTTAGTGCCTTCACAATCTTTATTATTCCCGTCGTTTGTAATTTGAAATTGTTTGGTTGGAGATCAAAATCCATTTGGGAATTAATCTTTATGTTTTTGATATTAGTTATCGCATCTTTTAGTTGTGTTTTAGGTTCTTATGATGCTATTAAAGGATTGATGGCTCATATCTCCGAGGATAGTTGAAATAAAGCTTTTGATAATTTTGTAAAAATTTTCATTTAAATACTCAAGCGTAAAACTATTAATAAGATGTCTATTTTAATAAAAAACTTCACTGAATGGACTAAAGTCAAAATAGAAAATTTATTAGAAATAATAAGGAGAATATATCGAAACAGTAGTAGTGCCTGTACCAATATCAGAATTAGAACCCGAATAGCCAGGCCCAGAAGAAGATCCCGAATTAAGATTGGTATTAGAATAGATGGAATTAATACCCCAAGGATTATAAACAGACCCACTTGACCTTCCATAACTTTGATTACTGGTTGATGACCCTTGCCCACCAAAAACTTGAGAGTTTCCACCTGCGCCTGAATTACTGTTCGTTATTATTACTCCTTTTTGATTAGATGTACTTGAACTAGACCCTGCGTTGGATGATACTATGATTACTCCTCCGATGGAGGATGCGGATCCACTATTTCCAGAATTGGAATTGGAACTGCTTTGAGCATCCAAGGAGCTTAAGAAAGCAGATAGTATGGTCAAAGAATTCATTGGTATAAAATTGATCGTTTTGATACGAACTTATACACCAATCTTTTATTTGTTTGTTTTTATTGTAATTAATTGATCTTGTTTTGTTTTATTTTTTAAAAATCCTAGCTAATCTTATTATAAATATTTATATTGTATCTTCAAAGTCGGTTATTGTTGTTTTGCACAAATACATATGAGGTATTTTAATTAAAAATTTAATATAATAATTCATACATCTGATAAATTCAAAATCTTTAGTTGGATCGCATACATTCTACAAATAAATAAAAATTCTGACGTCACATTTGTTTACAAAAATCCAACATGATTTCAAAACACCAACCGGTCCAAATCAAATTAGCTGTGAAAAATAAAAGTACAAATCATAAAGAATATATATATTTTGAGACTGAAATAAGGATTTAATTAAAAATGAGGAGCATAATAAGGAATAATGGAAATAGTAGTAATCCCAGTGCCGATGGATGAACCAGAACCAGAATAACCAAGTGTAGAATAAGAACCTGAATTCAAATTGGTATTAGAATTAATGGAATTGATACCCCAAGGATTATAAATAGACCCACTTGATCCACCATAAACTTGATTGCTAGTGTTAGATCCTTGACCACCATAAACTTGGTTATTACCAGATGCTCCAGATTGAGATCCTGTAACAGTCACTTGGTTAGCATCATAAGTGTTAGCTCCTGAGACTCCGTTTGATGAGGATGAAATTTGTCCTCCATTGGATGATGCTGAACCAGAATTTCCTGCATTAGAATTAGAGTTGCTTTGAGCTGCTAAAGATGAAATGATTAAAGAGATGATAATTGAAGGGTTCATTTTTTTATTGAAGGCGATTTTGATCTGTTTTTATACATTTAAGTGTTTTTATTTGTTTCTCCTAGGATTTCATTGTAATTTATTGCGTTTTGTCTTTTAGGTTGTTTTTGGTTAAATTTTCTATAATATAAACTGTATTCGCTTTAGAAACCTAACAATTGTACCTCTTTTTCTAATTATTATTAAATATCAAGTTTTTTATAGTAAAAATTAACCCTTTAAGAAGTTACAACTTCTATAGAAGTCGAAAACCCCGATGTTTTTTAAATAACTTCTATACAAGTCGAAAAAAAGTCGACGTTTTCGAAATGAATTCTATAGAAGTTATCAAAATATCGAGGTTTTGCCCCTGACTTCTATAGAAGTTATGAAAATGACGAGGTTTGTTGCCTGTGACTTCTATAGAAGTCAGGGGCAAATGATATGCAGCTTAATTTTTTAAGTAATGTTTTTATTTAATTAGAATATATAAAGTAGTTAAATAAGCTTATATTATACTTAAGGGGGTATTGATTTTGAAGCAATTTTCTCAACGTTTAATCAAATAAAATCACCTAGCAGGGATGTAACCACCAGATAGACATTGTTTATCCAGATTTTTTTGTATTCAATATAATTGGGCTTCTATGGTTGTAGTTTATGTCTTCACTTTTAAATAAATTAAAACATATTTTAGCCTACCTTAATTTTGTTCTAGTTATGCACCTGTCGCCCAACCTATAGGGTGCCACAAAAATTTCTGACAAAAATTTAAGTGGATAATTGGAACTTAAAAATCAAATTAAATAGAATTTGAAAAAATAATTTAATTTGAAAATAATAAAGTTTAATAGTTAATATGCCTTCTATTAGAATTTTTTAAATCATCCATTCTTTTTTTGAAGCTTTCTGAAGGATTTTGCAAAATATATTTAGGTATATTTTCTCACTCTTTCTGGATCCTCTTAATCAGCCCTTTGGTAGTAACAGGGATAGGATTTTCATATATTTTACTTTTTAGACAAGCCCATAGGTTTTCTATTGGATTTAAATCTGATCTGTTTCCAGGCTAGATACCTTTACACCATACATTTGAAACTCTGGCTCTAATCTTCTCTAAATTTAATTTTGAACTATGGGGTGGGGCTCCATCCTGCATGAAGGTTGCCACATCTTTATTTTTAAATAATAAAGGATCATCAAATGAATCTAACTATATTGGTAATATATTCTCTCTGCAATATTCGGCGTCAATATTTACATTTTGAGGGACAATATATAATTTTGTAACTCCATTAGAACAAAACCCACCTGCAACCATTATTTTTATTGAATTTCTCAGGATTTTCTGCGGAGGGACATCGCTTTTATTTTCTGTTCTAAAGCGTAAATTCTCTCTGTTTCTTTCAGGATGAAGATATATCCAAGTTTCATCGGTAAATAGGATATTTTCTCTCTTTTTCTTTCCTCTGATACCATCTGTTACGTATCCACTATTTTCTACAAAATTATAGAATTTTATCCTATCTTCTACATTTTTGTTGGATAAAAGAGGCTTTTTAGGTGGCTTAAAGGCTGTTTTGCACCATTCTGTACTTTTCACGAATCTTTGAACAGTTCTATGGCTAATTTTTTTATTTTTAAATCTATTTGATGAATTTAACAATAAAGCGCATTTTCTTGTAGAACTTCCAACTTTGTTATACATTCTACTTTTAATCATATTTTTTGTTGTAGGAGAGAGTACAGAGGGTCTTCCAGACCTATCATTGTCTTTGATATATTCTCTGTTTTTCCATAATCTTACAGTTTTATCTGAGATATCCATCTCCCTAGAAATCTGCATAACTGAATCTCCAAGCTTTAATCTTGTTTGGATTTCTAATTATTTTTTAATTCTTGTATATGGATTCTTAGTGTTCATATTTATAAAAAAATTAATTAAATATATTTATACTTATTTTTTAGTGGCTGAAAAAAATGAAAATTTGTCAGAAACTTCTGCGGCACCGAGTAAACATCACATAAGCGGGCGTGAAAATTGAATTTAGTGTTTATTCCTTTATATAAACGTTACAATGATCTATTTAACCAAACAATTTATCAATTAATCTTAAAAGTCGACTATCCAAGATCTAGATCAAAAGGAAATTATTAAAATACTATTTATTATTAAATAATTTGACATTGTAAGTAAAATTGATGGGCTGACAAATGAGGAAATTTAGCCTTTTACATTAATACCCCCTATTAAAGAAGATATAAACAAGAAAAATTATATAAAAAAATTGAATGTCACGAAACAACCCTGAAGAACCTTTTGACATTTCAAGCATATCTTTTAATATCCCAAGAGTAGAATTTNGAATGTCACGAAACAACCCTGAAGAACCTTTTGACATTTCAAGCATATCTTTTAATATCCCAAGAGTAGAATTTGATGTTCTAGAAATGTTACAAAATGATAGGTACAGAGAAAATTTCGAACTAGGCAAAAATTCCAGGAAAAACCAAAGAAAAAATTACTATCTTGATAATGGATGGGAAGAAAAATCTCAAACTTTTACAAAAGAGCATTGCATAATGAGCATAAAAATTCTTATAGAATTACCTAAAACTATAGAAGAGTTTTTTGATATATTTTTTACAAAAGAAGTAATCAACTATATAATAATGATTACTAACGAAGGTGTAGATGAAGCTATACTACGAGAAGAAGCTTCAAAAAATGATTATTTGACACAATGCGATNTTACTAACGAAGGTGTAGATGAAGCTATACTACGAGAAGAAGCTTCAAAAAATGATTATTTGACACAATGCGATTTATTTAAATTCATTGTAATAATGATGATTTTGGGCATAAACAATACAGCTAATTATAATTATTGCTGGAATAAGAATAAAATATTCTCTTATAATCGAATTATATAGGTCTAATGAACTTGGCAAGATTCCAGAAAATTAACAAATACTTAAATGTTTTATGTTACCTGGACTTTACCGAAGGAAGGTTGATTAAAAGAAAGTCTAGTATAATGTATTATTTAGAACATCTATTTTCCGGTATATTAAGACCTGGAGAATAGGTAAGTTTAGACGAAGCTGTAATGGGATATAAGGGTTACACAAGAAATAGTGTATAATGTCNACCTGGAGAATAGGTAAGTTTAGACGAAGCTGTAATGGGATATAAGGGTTACACAAGAAATAGTGTATAATGTCCAGGTAAATCACATAAATTTGGAGTAAGATTTTATGTTCTTGCAGATAGTGTTACGGGAT
>NIPM01000556.1:0-88004 GCA_002738285.1 Holacanthella duospinosa
TATTTTCATCTTAAATGGGGTTATAAGTTTAACTTCCTGTTTTAAAAACTGTTCTAAACAAAAATAAACTCCCGTCACTTTATTTTCGTTCAGAGTAGTCCCTTTTTTCTTAATTCAACCAAATTCTTAATGAATTTAGATTATTCTCACTCTTAATCAACCAATTATTTTATAAGTAAAATGGGGACTACTCTGAACGAAAATAAAGTGCCATATTAGTTGGTAGTCAATTTCCTATCATTCTATAAGTAGAAATTTTTTGGCATACCCTTGTCTAGTTCTCTTGTAAATCGGCACGGTCCTGTCCCTAGTTTTCAGATGACCTGATAACTAAGTATATGTTTTATGGGATAACCCTGCTGACTAAACTCGAATTCAATCTGTTTTTGGTTAAACATGATATAACTAAAAAGGTTGTACTTTTTTATGGAAAAACTACATCAAAAGCCACATTTTTCATAAAAGCATTTGATACATTTAACCCAATTTTAACATAGAGGGTTTATAAGCAATGGAAACGAATTTCTAAGGCGAATGAAGTAAGTTTATAGTTTTTTCTGAAATATAATTTATCTTAAAAAAATAGTATACTATTACCATTTAATCTCAATTTACTTGAAACTAATTGTTGGATTCTGATCAGCTCTCCTTTGTTAGCATTTTGGATATAAGAATCAACATTATAAGGCATAGGTTGAGGACCATTAAAATCCATAGATCTTTGCATTTGGATGCGCATTGCTCTTTGCATAGGGGCAAAATTCCTCAAAGCTCTTTGTTTAGCCTTAAGCTTGATAGTTCTTTTTCTGGCTCTTGCATTTCTTCTTTTCCCATTTCCTTCGATGTATCTATTTTGGATATAGGGTTTACTAGGTTGATAAGGCTTGGATGACTTAGCATTGCCTGTTTCAACATGGTCTAACGGGCTTGGTGTTGGACTGTCTTTTAATGACCTGGTTGTAGCTTGCATATCTGGGCTTAATAATAATGGATTGGTTTTGTCATCTTCTTTTAATTTCTTACCTTCGTCTATATCGGCCATTAATCTGGTCTTGGCTTCTATACTCATGTTAGGATTGATTTTGGTCGATAAATCTTGAGACTTTATTTGCTCTTGAGCACTTATTAAAGTTAGTAATAAATATTGGAAGTTCATGATGCTATTTTTTAGTTTATTCGCTATTTTATACTATTATTTTCTTAGTAAGTCTAGTTCTTTGCTATCATTAATTTCACGCTCTGTGTCCAATTTATCAGATCTGCTCTTGAAATCCCATTTTAAAAGAAAGGTTTTTTTGCAAGCATAAAGAATTGATTTTTGAGTATATTGTATAAAAGCATAAATATATTACATTTACCATTTTTAGTTAGAAATGATAAGGTCTTCAGATTTCGTGCAAAATTAATTGAATGGGGTTTATTGGACATCTAGTAAATCTAGATATTGAAGGCGCCAAAAATATTCGAATTCATATACAATTAAAGACGAGTGAGTATTTATAAATGGGTATAAGCCCCTTCAAGTCCATCTATCATTCTATTTTTATTCAAATAACTTTTTATATGCTATTCTACTCAATTAATGGTTGATAAAATGATATTATCAAACAAAGTCAACCAATTTATTAATAAATTTATCTATATTCAATAATTAGTTAAAACAGAAATAAAAACTATTTAATAATAAACTAAGAGTCAGAATTATTTATAATAGTAAAATAATGGGAATAAAATTTGTTGATTCTGACAACATAGTATTCACTACTTTGCAAATCAAGTTCCGATAAATCTACCTCCAATATTCTGTCACTGATACTAACTTCATTCAAAGTTTCGACTTTTTGTAAATCAGTTGCTTTACCCATCAAAAGTTCAACATTGGCCATTGAAGAGTCTGATCCTGTATGATAAACCCATTTTATAGTAACTGTATCAGAAGTCTTCCAAATTGTGGTGGCATTTGGAGTTGTAATCGTTAAATCGCATTTAAACAATGAGAATAAGCAATAAAATGGCTTCATATGAATAAAAACTTTATTTTTTGTATTTATAATATCTTTTGTTAGCTTTAAATAGAAAATGTACCCCATATTTCAACACTACTGAGATTTCTATTTTTGGCTTAGATACATTTTTTGTTTACTTAAAAGAAAATCGAAAGAATAGAACTTTTATTCAAAAATTAATCAAAAGTATTTTGGTTTAGTTATAGATTCCAAAGCCTTACCATCTTTACTGATCGCACTAGCTTTAATAAGTTCCACAGAGTTATAGCCTCTTTTTTCTAAACTTAATTGAGCAGAGATAATACTGGTTAATAATAAAAATTGCATTTTTATTAGATTAAAATCTTTATTCTCTATTTATACTCTGTGCACCTTTTTAATATAAAAGTTCCCTTTCATTTATTAGGTGCGCCATTTTTGGTTGATATTGTATGATAATTTTTTCAATGTCCAAATCTCCCATCATTTTCAATGTTATTAGATGCGAGAACGATTAAATATAGTCACTCACACCCATGAATAATATTTCCCACATTTAATATCCTGTATTAATTTATCTTAATCTCAAAAATACCTTAGTTTCCAGATCTGTTGTAAAATCAACTTTTAACTAAGAATTTCATTCAAGTGAGAAGGAAAATGTTTAGTTTTTGGAAAATTTATCATTTTTTTAAAAATTTATAAGGTACATTGATTATAAATACTGTTATCTTACTAAGGGGACGATTTTTGAATTGATGTAAATTCGCAAAACAAAGAGTTTTATATAAAAGAAAATTATTTATTAAAAAATCACACTTTACCTTCCACGGAATAAATTAATTTTCTATCACTATTAGCCTGATTCAAATCCGAAATATACTGATCAAAAGTCAGAAGGGAGTCATTAACATCCAAACCTGTAGAATTATTATTCGAACTTCTATAATGGAAATTATAATACCTAAAAGCTGGATTATGAACTGGTACTATGCTGGCTCCGTTATTAAAAGTTCCTATGATATCTTCTGGTTTGATGTTTAATCTTTCACTTTCGGTGATTGTAAGCAAAACATATTTTTTGCCAGATTTGCGACTTTTACATAGTACAGATAATGTATTAACATTAGTATGACCATGATAATGAGATATAATAGTCTTGGCATATTTTCCTACAATGTTTAAGTATTTGCTGTAGCATTGAGATCTATACAATTTATCGCCTTCTTTGTCTTTTGGTGGTATATGCCCTATTATTATAACTTTTTTATTTTCCTTCTTTGCTGCTTCTAATTGATCTTTTAACCACAATAATAGTATATTTGGTCCTGGTTTATTGCTACAATCTTTCACTTTCTTGTTTCTTTTGAAGAATAGAATAGTATTCAAACTGATGAGGTTGATTTCCTTGTTGATCTGTGTAGAATAACTTCCATGCTTTTCGAATTCCTCTCCTAGCTTTAAATTGTATGAATTCTTAAATATCTGTCCTATATCTTTGTAGAATTGCTCATTTAAACCAAGCTCATTGTGAGGAAAGAAGTCGTTGTTTCCTATAGTTGGAAATACAGGTACGTTTCTATTAATAAAATGTTTGAAATAAAGGTCTGCTATTTCTTTATTAACTGATAATATTTGCTTGTAATTGTATTTCATTTTATGATCTCTTGTATGGCCGACAACGTCTCCTGTATCTATTATAAATTCAAGATTCATGCTTAAATTTCTTTTTATAAAATCAAAGGTGTCTAATACTAATTCTAAAGGGGTATCGCATCTACTTTTAAGATTGCCATATTTTCCAGTTTTACCATGGCCATTAGATCGGTGGCATTCACTAGCTACACTTGCTCCTTCTTTATACTTGTTGTCATAGTGTATATCTGTTATATGGAGAAAGTTGGTGTTTATTTCAGAATCTACCTTTGTATGTATTATAGGTGCAAATTCAGCAAGAAATTGAGCAGAATAGACAAGACTTAATAAAACTATAAAACCTAATACCAAATTCGAGTATATCTTTGTATTTCTTTTCTTAATCAAACTTGTGTTCTCATCGACCATGTTTGTTTATCTAAGAATTTTTCTCGTATTTTTATGCTTTGCATTTGTTCCATTAAAATTAGATGCAGTCCTTTTCGGTTGATATTGATTGATAATCAAATCGAAAACACTTAACTTTCCTAATTATAAAAACACAAATTTTATACACCAAAATAATTCATATACAAATGTATATTTGTTTTTATGTTTTAATCTTGCACAGATATCCAAGAAATTATGCTTTTGGGCTACGTGATGTTTTGTAACATTCTATTTTACTATTTATATCCAACATTTATTAGAACTTCAGCTTTTTAAGGTAAAAATCAATTTTATATGTTGATGATTTACTGATGATTTTTAATTACAAGTTTATGGAAACGAGGTTCGAAATACTCCTGCAGAGAATTTTTAATTAAAAACATCAGCAACTTTTAGAGACAGGTACGATGTTTTTGGTTTTTGGGTTAGATTTGTTTATAATGTTTGTTAGTTTTTCTATAATTTCATTATATTTATATATTTTAGTTTGAGAATCATCAATACAATCACTTGATTGCACCACTTTAAGGTGCAATTTTTTCAATATTGTTACCAACTTAGCATTCTTAAACTTATCCAATTCCATAACAATTAAATCGATCTCCTCCTTAATAAATATTATCTTTGGCTCTATTTTTTGTCCATCCGACACTATTTCATTCAAATGGCGTTCTTACCCAGTAAAAAAGCAAATGAATCTAGTCAGCTGACCTAGAAAAAATCAATGAGGAAAAGATACTCGTATAGGCTGAACTATGACTATCCATAGCTCCGTTTTTTATAGTTCTTAATGACACTTCAAAATAATACACTTTATAAACTTTGTAATACATTTTTGTTCCATATGGGACAAAATTTTTAAAGCCTCGGTTATAATTCTTTCATATTAGTGATCATAGTGAAAATAGGTTGAGGAAGCAACTAAAATGGCAAGAAATATAGCTAAAAGTTATTTTATGGATAGTAAATACATGAATTTATTTTCATTCTTACTATTTTATGCATTCAAGAAACTAAAACTTCTTGACCAATTAGAATAGAATTATGTTTCAAAATTTTTGTCCCATATGGCATAATATTTTTGAAGCCTCGGTTATAATTCTTTCATATTAGTGCATCATAGTGGAAATAGGTTGAGGAAGCAACTAAAATGGCAATAAATATAGCTAAGAGATATTTTATGGATAGTAAAGTTGATAAATACATGAATTTATTTTCATTCTTACTATTTTATGCATTCAAGAAACTAAAATTTCTCGGAAATTAGAATAGAATTATGTTTCAAAAATTTTGTGCCATATGAAAGAATTATTACGCGTTTTACGCAAAAAGGTAAGCGAATTTTAATTAATAATAAATATGCAAATTAATATCTAGTGCCAAGATTTATATATAATATTTTCTATAAATTAAGCTTTATTTTTAAAGCATATTTGTTTAAATTACTATAATGGATAACTTACAAAAATTCAATAACCGATAAAGAACAACGTGTATTTATCAAATTTGGAGTAATTCTAGGCTACAGTTCGGGAATAATACACAAAGAATTGGTTAAAACGATATGAGAAAAGGCCTATAAATATAATACAGCGAAAAATATGGTTTCTAAGTTTAATGAGGGCCAAAATTGCGTTGAAGTCACTAGAGGAGGCAATACAAGTAATCATTTAATAAAAGAAAATACAATTGAGAAAATTAAAGAATATCTTGCTCAAAGTAGAGCCTGTTCGTGCCTTAAACTTTCCATGTTAGTAAATTGTAGCAAAGCTACTGTTTATCGGTATTTAACAGAAGATTTACAAATGAAGAAATTATTGAGCAAATGGGTTCCTCATTTTCTCACACAGGAACAAAGAGAACATAGAGTATTAGCATGTAGATATAATTTAGAGCAGTTATAAAAACAAAAAACCCTAATAAACAGAATATTTGCTATAGTCGAAACTTGACTTACTTTATATATGCAACCTCAGCATGACTAGTCTCGATTTTGGAGAACTAAAGACGAAATCCCACAACAAATTGTTGCACAATCAAACAATCAGAGAAAAAAATGCTTATACTAGCAATGGATTATAATGGTGTTGCTTATTAGAAGCTTTGTGCACTTAAAGAGAAGATAACTTCAGAAGTCTATATAGGCTTTATTAATGAAGTTTTACTAAAATGGCTACCTGATAAGAAATTCAAGTATCCTATGGTTTTACAGGATAATGCAAGACCTCATAAATCAAAGCTTGTAATGGATTTTTTTGATGATAACAAAATCCGCAATTGGTATCATCCTCCATATAGTCTAGCTATAAGTCCACCTGATTTTAATTGTTTTGGTAAATCAAAGAGGAAGTTAAGTGAAAATGATTATGACAATTGGGAAGAGTTGGAATTACAACTAAAGAGTATGATCCAGGAAATTAATATAAATGGTCATATGAATGGTATTCAGCAGCTAGGTGAAAGATGGAGGATGTAATAAAAGAACAAGGTTCATATATATAAACTACAAAGTTTCATCTTTTTATATCTCATAATAAATTTTTTTCCTTTACCTCTTTACGTGAAACGGCGAAATATAACCGAGGCATTAAAAATATGGGAGTTTATTTTTGTTTAGAACAGTTTTTAAAACAGGAAGTTAAACTTATAACCCCATTTAAGATGAAAATAANGGGAGTTTATTTTTGTTTAGAACAGTTTTTAAAACAGGAAGTTAAACTTATAACCCCATTTAAGATGAAAATAATGAAATGCAAAATTCATTTAAAATTGGTTGAATTAAGACTGATATTTTGATCATTAAGCTCCTGTCTAAGGTCACTAAACAAAGGATTACCTATTTTTGGATCAAATTGCGGCTGTAATTAATTTAAAAATCGAAAATAACTTAACAATTCGTTTTAATTATCATAAACTCAATACTAAAAAACAAGAACAGATAAAATAAAATAAAACCATACTAAAATCAAATTTGTTCGATTGAATTTTCAGATTTAAGTACTATTCCTGTTGTTTGTTACAGAATTTCGACTTTTCGCCATAATTTAATTAATCTGAGTTATTGATAAACTCAAAGTCGATAAATTTTATTTAGGGCTATTTTTTGATCAACTTTTTCAAAATTATTGAAAAATTAACATGAGAAATTTAAAAATAAATAAAAGAATCACTTTAATTTATATAAAAAGATTTATAAAATTCATGTTTCAACTAATAGCTTTAACGAGTAATTAAGGCATAATACCCCTGAGAGAAATCCAATATTCTCAAAAAAATTCGATCAAAAATCTCAACTCGGCTTCATAAATTCCTCTGAAACGTACTTTCCTGGGTATATTTTTTCAGGGGAAATAGTTCCTGACGCCACTTTTTTTCTTGATCAATCTTCAAACGACACGTCCACTAGCGGATTTATGAATTCTCAAATTTTCCAAGTTTTTTCAACCAATTTCTCCGACTTTGCTCGGAAACTAAAGCTTTGAAGTTTCCACACCCCACCTAACAGTTTTTTTGATTAGATCACGGAGAGCGGTACAAACCGAGGTCGACAAGGTAATCACATTACGGGGAGAAGTATAGCAACCCCCAGTCAACGCTATACTCCTTGGATTACCCATATTCCCACATTTAGGTTTTGAGCATCACCCTTTTATCCATGATGTTTAATTGAGAGGAGGAAACCGCCCAATCGTTATCTGGTTTCAGTTTAGGTGCGTATTTGTTTTCCCTCCTCTCTCTGGAACGGACCACCATATGCCTCAGACTACGATGGTTTGACCCCTGTAATGTAGATACCGAATTTCCATAAATGGTACCTGAGTCGGCGTAGAGGGACATGTATTGCTTAGCATCCTTTATGCGGAGCTTTTGTACCAGGTCCTCTCTACCAGGGTCCTCGTAGATCTCAAAGTAGGCATCGGTGTCGGCCTCTAAGAAAAACTCCCAGAAGCAGCAAGTCACAAGGTATATAGAATCCACATGATTCTTTCTTTCGAATTCGTCGAAGACTTTCTGCAGAAGTCCGAAGTGCCCGTCTATATCTGATTTTCCGTAATATTCTCCAAAGAAATTCTGGGAGGTGAAGTAGTTCTTAGTAGGTAGCTCCAAGAGTATATAACTCCTTAATTCCTCGGATCTAAAATGGCCTGCATTATCTGACCAGGAATGCATTTTAGATAAACTTCTCAGCTTTTCCTCCTCCAGTTTCCTGAGGCAGCTCTTGACATAGTGGGAATCATAACTAATAACTTCTGAGAGGTAGTTATAGTAGCTCCTCTTTATTTCTCCAGCCACTTTATAGATGACACAGAAGCCGAGACAAGATACAAAAGATTTGTTGTAGTATGCTTGGGATATTTCCACAGTTCCCCCACCGANCCGAGACAAGATACAAAAGATTTGTTGTAGTATGCTTGGGATATTTCCACAGTTCCCCCACCGATCTTGAAGTTCTGTTTAAAATCCATGACTACCACGCACTCATCATGCTCCAAGTTCTCTAGTCTTNACCGATCTTGAAGTTCTGTTTAAAATCCATGACTACCACGCACTCATCATGCTCCAAGTTCTCTAGTCTTTGTCTAAATTAGCCTTTTTGATCTTTGTTAAACTCAAAATGGGCTTTGTAGAACTTTACTCGTTCGTTCTGAGAACTTTCACCCAGCCTCCTTTCAAGTTTCTTACCATTTACTCAGATATCACACATATACGTCTTCTTTTTCAAATATTTGAAGAATTTTGGGCATAAAGTGTAGTATGTAGACAAGCTTAGGTTAATTTCTGGGTTTTCGGCCATTATTTTCTTATAAATATATAGTTTAGATTGTTGGAGATTTAATACAGGCTGATTTGTATGTAGTTTGCATGTTATCTCGGAATATTTTGTCAAATATTCATTAATTAACTCTTTCATATCTTCACCTTTTTGTTTTTTAGATTCTGGTTGATAAATTTCCCTATTTTCTATTTCATCATCTCCTCTTTTCCTTTTTGCAGTCTTGTACATAGTGTTTGAGAAAGTAAAACCACTTTTTCTCAGATCCTTTTTCGATATTTCGCCTGCAACTATCGATAAAACTGCATATCTTTCGTTTTTTGGTGTTTTGTTGAATAATTTTAATATATTCTTAACTAATTTTTGGAGTATTGTTGGTGATTCTTCAGTATTAATGTTTTGGTTATCATACGGTAAATATCTTGCGTTCACTTTAGTAACTGTAATTTAATAAACGCTAATTTAAAGCAAAAAATGTTTGTTTAATTTATTTTACCAACAAACTGGTTGAAAATTTATTTGGGGTCCGTTTTAATTTCCGAAAAAGTGTCTCTTCAGAAAATAAATTCCCATATNAACTGGTTGAAAATTTATTTGGGGTCCGTTTTAATTTCCGAAAAAGTGTCTCTTCAGAAAATAAATTCCCATATTTAGGAATCTTTTTGAAACAGAGTAGTATGCCTTAAAATTCTGAAAAAAATGTTCGGATAAGAGGTAGAGTTGGGAAAATCGAATTTCAAATAATCGAAATTTACTGTAGATGGGTTAAATTTAAAGAAAGCGATAATGAGGTACTGTAAACAAAAAAACTTGAAAATCGCCCAAAAATAAAAAAACCTATTAAACCCTATTCACCTCATTCAAAGCCTCCGAAATCCTGTAACCTCGTGGATTTGAAATGAATTTAAAGTTTTTTCTATTTCTGGTTCATGAAAAGAAACTTTATTGTATACAGTTGAAATATTAGGGTATCCAAGAAAATGTGATAGTGAAATTTTTCTCCACACCTCGTTTAAAGTGTAACAGATTGAAACCGAAACTGATTATATATAATAGGGATATAATTTATTTATAAATAATACACAGAGTTTTTTTTTAAAAATGAATTTTGAAGAAGAATTGATTGAATCATTTAGTGCTCAAGATCAGTGTATAATTATTAAATATTTAACTCTACATGGTAAATGCCCTTCTCAAATCCAACGAGAATTAAAGAATACTTTAGGTATTTGTGCAATGTCTCTGAGAACAGTTATGAGATGGCAATCAAGATTTAAGAAAGGAGAGATATCAATAGAAGAAGCTCACGGAAGGCCATCTGAAAAAAATGATGAAAAACTAGAACGTATTGAAGCTGTTAAAGGAATTTTATTGGAAAACATAGCTATAAGTGTGAGACTAATTAGAGAGCGTTTGAATATCACAAAATCATTAGTGCATCTAATTTTAACTGATAATCTAAAGTTGAGTAAGTGACATGGTCGCTATATACCAATGAAATTGAACGCAGATCAGAAGGACCACAGGGTTCAGGCTTGTATATTTAACCTCTCCAATTATAGTAAGACTAAAGAAAAGCTGAAAAGAACTCTAACTTTTGATGAAACATGTATTGTTTGTACATGGCGCCACAGAAGGATCAACTGATGTCCTGGCTATAACCTGGTGAAAAGGGATCACAAGTGGCAATGAAAAAACGTTATGGAGATGAAAGGATGTTGCTTTTAGCAATGGACTACAATGGTATCGCTTTTTATCATCTGTGTAGCGAAAAGGAAACATCAATGCTGAGCGCTTAAAATCGATTTTAAGCGAAAAAATTCCTATATGGTTAAGCACTAAAAGGCCTTCTAAGCCTATAATGTTGATGGATAATGCGAGGCCACACAAGGCTAAACTCGTATAGAACTTTTTAGTAGATAAGCAAATCGAACAATGGTTCCAACCATCATATTCTCCTGGTATTTCGCCATGTGATTATGATTGTTTTGGATCTCTTAAACGTGAGCTTCATGGTGTGCAGTTTGAAACTTGGTCGGTGTTCGAAACTTGGCTAGAAATGGTGATTTTAAAAGGAATGAATCGAGGACTATATCGTGGTGTTCAAAGACTGCCTGAGCGCTGGAAAAGTGTCATTGACAATGAGGGGAACTACACTTAATTATATTAAAATTTTGTCAATCTCTACAAAGTATTTTTTGAGATATAACAAAAAGTTTTTACCGTCACGTTTCCTTGGACACTCTAATATAATCGATAAAGGCGATAAAACTATTTAAAAAAGCGCCATGATCTACAAAGGTTGATATAATTCCTAATGTATGAGAAAAAATAATGGTTTTAAATAATATTATCTGAATTTTAATATCTACTTTATTTTTATCTTGAATATTTCGATTTTATTGAATTTTACAGTAAAATCTAGACTCCGAGAGATGAAGAATCTATAAAATTTTAATATAAATTTCTATCCACATATTAAGTAAACAAAGTTATTTACCTAAAACTATTTTATCACAAAAAGTAATAATAACGGAGCTCTAAACCAGATGACAAAATCCCATCAAATATCAAATGATTGATGAAATGATCAACACTTTTTATATGATTATATAAAAACAAAATAGGCGTATTCAAAATTTTGATGTTGCTATTGAGGTGTTCTTAGATTATAGAGACAAGATTTAATACATGGATCTTCGCTTTCGCCTATTATTCGAAAATGGCTCGGATAGGCCCAGAAAGATATTCATTAAAAAATAACATGAAAATTTCCTGAGCATTCAATATATATTAAAATGATGTTTTAATATTATTAATAAGCATTGTGGTGGATAATTTTTGTAATTTTACCTAAATCCCTCCCCCGAGTTTCCTTTAAAAAATTGTAATCTCACCAAAAATTTTGACAACTTTTTTCAAAAAATTAATAATAACCAAGGACTACTATTATGTTATTTACAGTTTTTTTATGTGACATCAGAGGCTTTATATTTTTCGGGCTAATGCCACTTTTATCGGATTAACAAAAATAAACAAATGATAAATACATTATACATATTATTTAAAGTTATAAAAAAACTAAAAATGATATATTTTTAATATAGAAGTTTTATTTCTATGTTTAGTAGAGTTTTTTTGGCTCATTTTTACAAGTTTTTTTAAAAATTATCTGATTAGTATCAATATGAATTGGATTATAAACAAAATCAATTTCTAAGCTAAATAGAACCTAAAAATTTTAAACCATTAAAATGAAATTAAGCCTCTTCTTTACAATCTCTTGTTTTAGTACCAATAGTTTTATCCTCAAAGGATTAAATGAGATAATATCTACACAAAGTGAAAGAACTACAAAAGTTGAAAGATAAGGTTCACATATGGGTTTTATTATTGATAATTTGACTAAGAAAAAAGAAGATATCAAACTCTCAATGGAAGACGAAGTCAGTGCTATGAAATTCAGGCAATTAACCTTAAATTCTATTGAAAAACTTTACCTAGATTGTTTAGCAAAGAATAATCAAATATTGAAAGACATTTCTCAAAATATAGGCACAAATGAACATGATGAACGAAGATTATATGGAAATATTAGTAGTTATATGGACTGAGAGAATTGATCAAAATGATCGAAGAAAGCTTGCCCGCTTACTTAAAACTGAACTCAGATATTGAAAATTCCAACCCTATTTTAAGTATCCTAAACTCATTATTATTTTTATTAGAAACTTTATCTAATTCAGCCAAATATCGCAAATATGTCAGAGTTAAAGGTTGTTTTGGCGAGTATGATGAAATTCAATAAGACTCAAGAAACTAATATAGATTATACCAATTACTTAATAGAATGCAAAAAGGTATAGAAATAGAAAAAATGATAAAATCATACAACTTCGCTCAGATCGATTGTTTGTTTCTTTTTCATGCTGATTTGAATGCCGTTGAAAATTGCATTTATTCGAAACAAAGAGATAGAGAAGCTTAAACAAGACATATCTGCCTTCTCTAGAAACATCAAAATATGTGAAGAGCGACTTACAGGGTCCGACAAGGAGATCTCGTTCGCTAAAAAAACAAATCAATACTTTTTTAAATAATGAAGATTTTAATTAAATGAAAGAATTGGTCTTTAAACTTCTATAAATATCATTATAAATAAAAGTTGGATTATATTCCGCATTATGTTCAATAACCCTCGATTCTGTTTTAAGTTTGTCGATTAAAGGTAGAGTGTTGCGATCATAATCGTTCAATCGTTTCTTAATAGTTCTAATATTATCATCCGACCTACCCTCATTTCTATTCAACAACCTTTCTACTAAGATATGGTTGGAACATCTGAGATGTAAAGTTAAAGATGGTTTACCAATGATATTATAGAAATGGTTTAGTTGTTGTAAATTTCTCGGGAAGCCGTCTAATAAAAACCTATCATGTTCATTATCACTACTTAGGTGTCCTCGTAATACATTTAAAATAATATTCATAGGAACTAAGTCGCCTGATTTCATCTTATTAGAAAGCTCTTTCTGAAATTTAGATTCCGAATTTTGTGCTTCTGCTCGTAATAAATCGCCAGTTGATAAATGCTGAAATTCATGATTTTTCAATTTCTTGCATTGAGTACCTTTGCCTGAACCTGGAGGTCCTATTACTAAAACAATCCTTTTAAATTTCAATTTATCCATCCCACCTGTGCTAATAGCTTGCGATTTCATAGTTGTATAATTGACTGATTTATACCTGTTCTTTGTGCAATTGATTATAATATTTCTGAGCATTGCGTGCTTTGTTTATGGCTGCTCTTTAAATACTGATACACAGTGTAACATTATTACAAGAATCGTGTAACCGAATAAAATGTAACTATTGCATATTCATATTTCAAACTTTTGTTTGAAAAACCTCGGCTTATTTTTGTAAAAAACAGCTAGCTTATTGCTTGCTATTTATCTTTGGTGATTTCGTAAAACGATATATTCACTAAAGGTGACACAAATGCATTGGTTGTGCAACAGAAAATACGTATAAAATAAAGGGATAAATACAAGAAAATATATATGAAAACCGAATATACACCATTGCTAACAAAAGATAATGGAACTGTTGCTAGCTTGATTAAAATTGGTTGTGTTCTAACTGCTGCATTAACTATATTAGTAGTTTTTGATATATGCGAATCAAAACAAATGATTAATACAATGTACACCAAACAAGCCTCTGTAATGGATACTAATGCTAGTGAACAATTAGGACGATTTGTCCATATATCTGATTTACATTATGATAAGAATTACCAAGTTGGAAGCCATCCAGTAACTCGTTGTCATAGAGAGGTGAATGGAACTTTAGGTGAATCTGGAAGATATGGTTTAGTTACCGAGTATTGTGATTCACCATACAAGCTAATTAACAGCACCTTATCCCAATTGAAGCATCTCGATTTGAACTTTATAATAGATACTGGCGACGTATCCCGTCACTCTAAAGACCCAAAGATCAATATAACGTATCAAGATAAGTTTAATGATCATAGAACTATTGTTTCGATTTATAATCAATTTATTGATTTTGATAAAACCGAAGTTTATCCAAATATTGGTAATAATGATATCTTTCCTCATAACTTTGCTACTGTAAACAATCCATTCTATAGTGATTTGATTGATATTTGGGCTCCTTACAATTTACAATTGAACACTAAGGAATTTAGAGAAGTTGGTATGTATAAGAAGCAAATTAGAAATGAAAACCTGATGATCTTTTCTATGAATACCATCTTGTTCTTCCGAAAAAATCCGTACACTACTGATTGTGATGATATCAAATCAGGCGGCTTCCTTCAACTCCAATATCTCAAACAATGGTTACAACAATTACGCTCTACAAGAAAGAATAAGGCGGTAATTACAGGACATGTACCTCCGAATGATAAAAAAGGCAGACCTTTGTATCATCCAAAATGCTATCAAAAATATCTCAATATTGTTGGTGAATATAGCGATGTAATCTTTTCAAACTTTCATGGCCATACTAATACTGGTTCTTTGGCTTTCTTATTGAAAGATGATCAAAGTAGAGATCATAAGTTGGTAACTATGGTAAATAATATTGATTTAAAGTTGAATCCGGACGATGTCAGACACTTATTCTTCAATGCCCCTAGCATCGTGCCTGAGAAGAATCCAAGATTTCGTATGTTTACTTATACCAAATCACCCGAATACAGTATTAAAGGATATAAGCAATATACTACTAGCTTATCTCATGCTAATAAAAAGCATCGCGACTTGAAGTATTTCGTTCAATATGATACCAATATTGATCTTGATGTACCATCTTTCTCATTTGGAGATTCAATCAATTTCTATAGAAGAATTTTGAAATCAGAATCTAATTTCCTAGTAAATGCATTAAATCAATAAATTTTTATTAATAATATTAAGCTTCCAATATCTCCTTATTTGACAAACAAAATTCTTTTACTAATTGTTGAGTCTCTTTGGTGTAAATATACTTGATCGCGTTGTGAAATGTTGGATCAAATAAGAAGAATATAAAGTTCACCGTACCGACAGAAACTAAACAAAAGATCAAATGGTGTGGAGATGCCTAAGCCAATATAATGCCAATGCTCCAGTGCAGCAATTTTATTTCCTGAAAGTCCCGAAATAAAAAAGTAGCAAATAGAGCCCGAGTGCGATATTAAAGGTACAAATCCGTACAGAATAATTCTGATTACTAATTGGTTTAATCTCTTCTTCAATTTCCCAATCTTTATTTTCTTATCGCGACTATTAGTTTATCTCTTCATCAATGACAACAAGGCTTGTTTTTTCCTCAATAATAAGGCAGCATTGATGACCACATAGGTGCAATAAAATCCAGCCATCAATAGAGGAAGTACAGAAGATAAGATGATATCTAAAGTGACTTTTCTCATACTTCTATATAAACAAACAGATGAATCAATGCCAAAAGATCCTTTGACATAAAATGGGACTGTGAATAAGGATGCTGTCACTAAAGGTAGGATCCAGTAATATTTCTCCCAATTTGGCTGATACTTAATTTCATATAGGAACGTAAGATGCAAGTTGAGACATATACAAACAATATAATAATGGAATAACAAGTAGCAAAATATAGTGAAAAAGTCAATAAATTCACATAATTCATCTTTGGTTGAGAAATTTTTTGTACTCAACATGAAGATATTTTTAATTATTTCAATAGTCGATGTTATTAACATGATTCGTATCGACAAGGAATTGATTAGCTTCATTTTATATATTCCTAAGAATATTAATTTAATGTGATTACCTAGTAACAATATTATGGCCAGTGTTAAAGAGGCACCAATGAAACTTAGTAATTCAAATATTAAGAGTATGTTTTGGTTAATGATTATTTTATTACTCATCAAAAGAAAAAATTTTAGTGGCTGTTTTATATGTTGGTTTGTATTTATTTTGTGCAGTTGATTAAACTATTCTTTTACAAAAGCTCACAAATTTTAGCCCAAGTTCGAAACCATTTAGTCTCGTTTTATTAAATTAAAGAATTTAGTCTTTGGAATATTTTTCTATAGAAATTTGTTTGATTTAATGAAATCATGCTATCTGTACTTCTATTTATTTTCGACTCAAATATACCATTTCTCAGTCTATTTAAAGTTTTCTTCAGTCGATTTAACGTTTTTGGAAATCAATTTAAAGTTAAAGTGAAACATTTTAACGTTTTTGGCAATCAATTTAACAACTAAAAGGGATATTTAACGTTTATGGAAACCAATTTAACGATGTTCTCATTGAATTTAACAATAAAGCAGACAAAATACAATGATAGAAATCGTAATAAAATCTAGTCTTAAAGTAAAAAGATATAGGATATGTAGGTTATTGCATTTAGATTAAAAATAAAGTTATCATTAAAATATCCTAGTTACTTGGAATAGGAAATAAATTCTTTAAATAAAGTATTCGGAAATAGATTTGATAATAAGATTAATCAATAACGGTTGAGCGTAAGAAAATGTATTGTGTTTAAATTATTCGCTCCTTTTTATATGAATTCCTTGATTTTTCGCCAATTAAACTTAAAAGGTAAACATTGAAATCGAGAACGAGACCTTCTAGAAATTTTAAAAATAAATGATAAACAAGAAGAGATGTTTTTTGGGTATTTTTATATTGTAAAGTTTATCATTACTTGATTTTAAAAAAAACTATATCTTGAATATCTGACGATCAGAATCTCTCTTGAAACGAATTTTCGACCCAGATATCTCAGATTTTCAAATAAAAACAATATTAAATAAAAACCATTAAAATAAAGATGTACTTTTAAACTAATTAATTTTTCAGCAATAAAAAACCTCCTCTTACCATCGATCATGTAGACTTGTACGCTCTTATAATTAAGAAAAATAATATAGAAATTTCTAAACCATCCAGTTTTATATCCAGATATTTTGGTTTGTAAATTTATATATTTATATGCACTTTTTTGTTCGATTTTTTTCTAAGGTTGTTCATAGACATAAAAAGCCATAAACTGTTTATTGATGGGTATAAGCTAATCCTGCAGCACAGTTTGTGATATTGTGGGTCATATATCTAAAATATCCTTCACAGTCTTCTTCGATCACAATATCTTTTAATAACCATCTTCTCCTAGCCTAATTTTTGAACGCACTTTATTTTTAATTTTTGAAAATGCATTTTTTATTGGGTTCAACATGTATGATTAACTTGATAGAAAATGGTATGTATAGCCATATTTCTGAGTTATCCTACTAAGGTCTTCATTCCTATGCGTGCGAGCTTTATCAAGTATTATACATACGGTTTCCATTCGCTTATTGTTTTTAAGTTAATTGCAAAACTCATCAAAGTATTCCAAAAAAATAGCTGCATTGACTGTACTGTCAGATATAACTTTTGAATAGCACATTCCAGAAATGGTAATACTTGAAATAAGGCTGATAGACCTCTCACGTACTTTAGGAATGATAGAACTCGCCCTTGTTCCAGCCCTGGACCTAGCTTAAGTTCTCTCCAAGTGAAGATTAAAAGAACTTTCGTCGACAAACACGACCTTATTATAATCATTTGAAAAATGATTATTAAACCATAATGAATAAATCTTTCTTTCTTCTGCATTGATAACATCTAATTTTCTATGTGATCTTTTTAATGTAATACATAAACCAGCTAAACATCTGTCAATTGTTGAGGTAGAGATAGTAAATGGAGCATCAAAGAAATCTATCAATTTTGTTTTAATTTCTTCAAGTGAAAGTCCAGCATATTCACTAACTATATTTTCAATTTTAGACTTTACTTCTGTAAAAACTGATCTTTTTTCTCGCCTTTCGTTTTTGGTTGACTTGTTCCTGTTGATTTAAAATATCTCCAAATGCAACATGTAGTATTATAATTTATCTGGAGAAAAGTTTCTGCATCTTTTATCAACATGCTCTCTTCATTTACCACTCTAACTAAAGCTCTTCTTTGCTCTATAGAAATTTTATTATATTTAGATCGTCTATTGTTAATATTCGCATCATTTGGAGCTTCCAGCCTACATTTGTTCACTATTATGGAAAATATAATTTAAGTGTTAAAAGTAACGCTTAAATATGGCTGTTTATTTTCGTTAAAAGTAGTCCCCATTTTACATATTAAATAATTGGTTGAACAAGAGTGATAATCTAGATTCATTAAAAATTTGGTTGAATTAAGAAGAGAAGCAAAAAGGGAGTACTCTGAACGAAAATAAAGTGCCATATTTTCATGTTACGTTTTGGTCTTTTTCAACAATATGTAATTTTGTCAAACCATTTGCACACACACCCCCAGCAACCATAATAGAAAGTGATTTTTTTGGGCAAGGTGTTATTGGAACCTGGCTTTTTTGCTTGTATAATATGGATCATTCCTTTTGTTTAATTTGGTATAAAGTTGAATATGAGATTCATCAGTAAATAATATATTATGAACTAATTCTATTACTCTTGGGCCTTTAGTTAAAAACCCTGCATTTTCAACAAGTTGACCAAAATTAATTCTATAATCGATATTTTTTGACTTAAAAGGGGTTTATTTTGTCTTGAATAAGCATATTTCCTTAATTTGTTGCTTTTCTATATCTTTACACTGTTCTTCTACTTATAGTTTTTTTACATTTTTGATAGCTTAAACTAGAATTCAACTTGGCAGCGCATTTTTTATCAGAAACTCTATGTTTTTCTTTCATATTACGCTTTAAACTTTTTTAGTGTTTGTGCAAAGTTTTCTATTCCATAAGACCCTTTTTTTTCTTATCGTTTTGCCTTTTTTCTTCATATTGTAAACAGTTTGTCGAGAGCATTTTAGATGACATGATATTTCTGTAGGGGACATTCCAGCTTCTAATAAACATTTTATTCTTATTATATTTTGATATTCAATAGATATATTTTTATTTTCCATTTTGAAAAGTTATTTATTTCAAAAAAATAAAATTGGCTAAATAAATATTAGGGCGTTCCGCGCAAAGAGGCACTCGAATTTTGTTTAATTACGCCTTTAATAATATACCAATAATACCAAGGCTTTTAAAGTAATTTATATATAACACAAGCTTTATTTATAAATAATTATGTTTTGAATATTATCATGAATAGCTTGCAAAAATTAAAAGATTCAATTTCAGATAAAGAACAGCGAATTTTCATCAAAGTTGGCGTAATCCTGCGACACAGCTCTGGGATAATTCATAAAGAATTAGTTGAATCAGTTGGAAATAGTGCCTATAAACTAAATACAGTCAAAAGTTTAATTAATAAGTTTAAGACCGGCTACAATGTGGTCGAAGATAACAGAGGAGGTGATATAAGTGATATCTCGAAAAAAGAAAATGTAATAGATAAAATAAAAGAATTGTTGGTCCAAACTAGAACATGATCTTGCCTCGAACTTTCCATGCGGGTAAATTGTAATAAAACAACAGTATTTCGATATTTAACAGAAGATTTAGAAATGAAAAAATTATCAAGTAAATGAGTACTCATTTTCTCACGGATGAACAAAGAGAACATAGAGTGTTAGCATGTAAAAACAATATGCAACTCTTATCGAGACAAAATAACTTAATTAATCGAACTTTGGCAATAGATGAAAGTTGGGTGTCTTTATACATGCAACCCCAACGTGACCAGATTCGATCTTGGAGAAATAAGAATGAAGACCCACCTGAATTTTTACTTCAATCTAAATATGAGAGAAAGAGAATGCTAATAGTAGCATTGGATTTTCAAGGTGTTGCTTATTGGAAGCTCTGTGCCCCTAAAGAGACAGTAATTGCAGAAGTCTATAAAAACTTCCTAATCGAATTATTAGACAAATGGTTACCTTATAAGAAATTCAAGGTACCTATAATATTACATGATAATGCTAAGACGCATAAATCAAATCTTATAAAGCAGTATTTTATTGATGATTGGCATGAACTAGAAATTCAGCTAGAAAGTGCAATTCTGGAGCTTAATGCTAAAGGTTTTATGAATGGTATCCAGAATTTACTCGAAAGACGGGATAGTGTAGTAAATGCAGAAGGTTAGTATCTATAAACATACTAATTTTTAACTTTAATCTTTTATAGTAAATTTTTTATTTAAATTTTTTCGAGTGCCTCTTTGCTCGGAACGCCCTAATATATTTTTTATTACCACCCATGGCAAAAATTAGAGTGTCCAAATTTACTTGCGGCCACACTGTACATAAAAAGAATAAAACATTTTTCCATTTTGCTCTAAGTTAAAACGGTTCTTGGCTATCAGGCAAAAATCTTTAAAATAAACAGCGAATTTGGTATTCCTTGTGTGTCTTAGCCATTTATTTGATGGGGTTCTTCGAAATTCATTATGTCTTTCAATGCTGTTAGGATAATACGTCCCAGTAGCGATTATACACTAGAATATGCCCGACCCTAACCCGAGGAGTTTATTAGAGTTCGAGGGTTATACCTCCGGTTTCTGGCCTTGTTCGGATTCGAGATTAATAGAGACCGTTATTTTTACATAAAAATTTTGGGTCACATAAATAAAAATGTTATAAATTGATGGTAATACAGTGGGGTCCCCTATTAGTGTAACATAGTGCTAATACAGGCAGAAACATAAAAAATTAGTCTTATTTAACTTCAGATTAAACTAAAAATTTAATCAAAAATTTTCGGAACAACATTAACATACTATATAGTCCCCCATGATTTTCAGTATCGTTAAATTTTTTAAATGTTTACAATTTAATTGACAAATAACAATTGATGGAAGAATATATATAAACCTCATTTTAAATAAGTAGAATAAAATGAGATTAATAACATAAGCGAAAATGAAGATGTATTAAAGATTAAAATTACTCTTTATAAAAATATCAACAATATTATTGACTATTTTAAAACTTTAGGCTACATAGAAGAAGTAGAAAAATTAAATGGTTTTAAGAAGAAGATTTTATAACATTTAAAGTTTCAATAAATCTATCATTTATTCTACATTTCTATAATATTTTTCACTTTTTGGGCAATTTTTTCGTCATCGAATTTAAAATATTGTCTGCAAGAGTTGAAATTTTTAATCCCCAGCTTTTATAAAATATATCTCGGTTTATATTTATCGAAAAATACGCTTTCATCATCCTGGTGATGTTATTTTCTTTTTGACTTATTATTTTCTGTCTATATGGAAGAAATTTTTTGAAGGAATTATAATGTATTTGGTTGATAAAATGAGTAAATTCTTGAAGAATTATGGTTGAAAAGTTTAATAATTATATAAAAAGCTATTTTGGTTGATAAAAATGAAAATTTTCTACGTATATTTTAACCAAATGATATTTAAATATTTTATTTCCAACTATTTCAACCAAAAAATTATGTTTTTAAAAAATTCATTCAATATGTTGGTTTAGCCTTCAATATATTTATTTCATAAATTCAAGAAATAGGGACAATGCGATCGATACTAAATTTGGTATACAGTTAGAGACCACGAATACACTGCCCGTCAAAAGTTATTCAGTGTTTAGGAAAGTCGAACTTAAATGGTAATTCATGAATGAGTAAGACTTCAAGCAAGCTAATACTCATATAGTAGATAGATACAGCCTTTGTCTATAACATTCAAAATATTATAGATAATTTTAAATATTGATAGAGTTATGATTAGTCAAAGTTGAAAGTAGGTGATTCAGTGTTTTGTCGAATTTTTAAAATTTACAAATTTTTCATTCTAGAAATTCTAAAATACCGCAAAATTGTTTATTTTTTTTCAAATCCTTAGCAGAAGGTATTAAGGATTATTTGGTATGACAAGAAGAACATTGAAGAAAATGGAAAATCTTCAATAAAAATAGCTGAAGTTGTTGGAGTTTCACAAGCAACTGTGTGCAGAGTAATAAATAGAGTTGAAAAAAATACTCCAGAGCCTATAATAGGTCGTCCTCGGGTCTTAGATAAGTATGATGAAAAATATATTGGAAGATTAGCAACAAGTGGTAAATGCTCCACTCTACAGAAATACAGAGAGAACTCAAGACCTATGCAAAAATATCCGCCTCTTCGAGTAATATACTGCGCACATTAAAACGTAGCAACATCTTATCTAGATACAAAAAGAAATGCCCACAATTAAAAAAATCTCATCGTCGAGCAAGATCAGAATTTGAAAAATCACACAGAAATTTGGAAAATAAGGACTGAGATATGTTTATATGATCAGATAAGACTAAAATAAATCTAGAAGGATCTGATGGACGTGATAAAACTTTCAGAAAAATCGGGGAACCACTCAGAGATCACAATATTATTCAAACAAAAAAATTCGGTGGTGGATCAATTATGGTTTGGGGATGTATGCTTTCATCAGATGTTGGGTATCCTTATATAATTGATGGCAGTGTTAATGCTGAGATATATGAGACTATTCTGGATGACGAGCTGATGTATACAATTGACTTGTATGGCTTGGTCAAATCTAAAAGTGTCTTTCAAAATGACAATGCGGCCTCTCATACCGCTTCAAGTATAAAAAAATGGTTCAAAAGAAACGAAATAAAGATAAGGAGATGGCCTACACAATCTCCTGACCTTAACCCAATTGAGCATCTATGGGATCATTGAAAAGAGAGCTAAAAATTCGACCACCATTTAAAGACAAAGATAAACTTTGGAAGAGAATTCAAGACATATGGAATAATATTTCAACTGAAGTATGTCTTAAGCTTGTTAGGTCAATGTCTAGAAGACTCGAACAGATAAGAAAAACCAAGGGCAGGCACACAATCTATTGATTTTTCATTTTTTAAAAAATTCGACAAAACACAGAATCACCTACTTTCAACTTTGAGTAATCATATCTCTATCAATATTTAAAAGAGATATATAATATTTGGATGAGTTATAGAAAAAGGCTGTATCTATCTACCATATGAGTATTGGATTGCTTGAAGTCTTACTCATTCATGAATTACCATTTAAGTTCGAATTTTCCAAACACTGAATCACTTTTGACGGGCAGTGTACACACAGTTGAAAAGGTTTACATCTATATTAATTTAGTATTAGAAAGTTTACAGCCTTCTAAATAATACTTCCCATAGCATACAGGCAAGTGATTTTGTCATTAATATATCCTTAGCTGGAATTTCTCGAAAAGGTAAAAGTTTAAAATCTAATTTAATTCAACTTTAACATTAGCCAATTAGAGCTCCATTAATCTGCTTTAGTGGACAACTTTTATTTCTATAATATATAGAACGGCTAAAAATGAAGAGAAGCAAATAAATTTTTAATTTAAAAATTAAAAGGTTGATTAGACTGAGTATTATTATACGAAAAGCCTTGAACATCCATTTGCGGGTTATTGTCCTCATTATCTTCCGTATCAAAGTAAGAATCACAAATCGCATAAGCTTTCTTATAAATTTCGATATTATCATTGACTTGAAGATTATTAATCGATTCCATACCACCGACCTCTTCAATCATAACTGCATAAGCATTAACACCTGGAATTGCCGAATTGGGTGATTGTTTATCGATTTCTCCAATCTTCAATATGTTATCAAGTCCATCTAATGCAATTTGAACAATCTTTGAATCCTTATTATCTAGCATACCACAAAGTGCCGGTATAGCACCTCCTTGAACTAATTCCTTGATTTGATCAGGCTTAATATTACCGCCGGAAGTAGCATTCGATATAGCCCAGCAGGCCTCTTTCTTAGTCTTCGGGTCTCCATTGATCATGATATTAGTTAATGGAGGGATGAGATTAGAAGCAAGTACCGAATCAATCTGAGTGCTATTCCCAGCAGTAATGTTAGAGATGGCCCAGCAAGTCTCTTTCCTAATAGACTCCTTAGCATGCGACAACAAGCTACCTAAAGCAGATAAAGCGCCACAGTTGATAACGACTTGAGTTTGCAAATCATCACCAGTGACGATATTTCCAATAGTACGAAGACAAGGCGTTACAACGGAATCAGAATTATGGCCCAACAATTCAACCAGCTTTCTAACGACCCCAGTTTCAATAACTGCTTGAATCTTATCATTTCCACCATCTGTAAGATACGATAAGCCCCATGAAGCATCCGCTACAATTTCATTGTCTCCATTATTCAACAAACCGGCAAACGTATGGACCGAAGGCGAGATGAGATGCCATTCTGGCGGTGGATTTTTCCCTCTACACAAATTCGATAAAGTCCAAGTAGCATTTCTCAACATAGATAATTTACCTTGACCCAATTTCAAAATTTCCACAATAGCGATTAAAGCTTGATTTTCCAACACCAAATTACGGTATTCCGGAGAATCTCCTGCGATGTTTCCGAGTGCCCAAATCGCTTGTTCTTTCACTTCTGGGTATTGTGATCTTAACAAGGTCACAAAATAAGGTACGGCTCCAGCCGTTACTACTACTCGTGTTTGATCAGATGTACCACTAGCAATATTCGTTAACCCCCATGCTGCTTCAAACTATAAAAACAAATAATTAATAGAGCTTATACTTGGATCAAACTGTTCTGTTCAAACGTTAACAATTGAACCAGCCTGGGTACCACTCCTGATTCAATTACTATGTGTATTGGTGGGCTCTTTTCCTTACTTAAAACCTTTCTAATTCTTTGAGTCGATTCTAAAATAGCATTGGGGTCAGTACTCATTATCTGCTGCAACAACATAGGCAAATCATTAACCTACCAAAACATCAAAGGGGGATAGATACGATTGTATTAGATGTACCATAATTATCGTCCGAATCCGAACTAGCTCCATTTAAATCACTATTAGTTGTAAAACCACGACGTTTGGATAAATTATCTTCTTTCCTTTGGTTTCGTATTTGGACACGATTTTCATCTCGTCTTCTTCGATTCTCGTCTTCATTAAACGCCCCGTCCGCCTTGAATGTTCGTTGGTTACTCCCTTTTTCTATCATTTTGAAAAAAATTTAGTTTCGAATTTGTGTGAAAATTCAACCATTTTCAGGTTGTATACATTCTACCAAAACAAAATCATTTTTTGTACATAAAAAAGTTTGATATTACCTGAACTGAAAGACTCTACCATTATTTATTGAAAAAGGTTTGATATTCTCTAGCTTTATTAAATAAGATTATCAACATATTTTTTGGATTTTCAATAAACCCCTAAAATGTTATTATGCCTGCCAAAAAAGAGATGAAGATTTATTAATTTGATCTATAGTATTTATCGAGCCTAATCTGTTCATAATGGTCAAGGAAAGTAAACAATACATAGATGGTGGAAATATAACTACAAAGTAGTACAAATTCGAATATGAAACTAGATAAGAAATTCTGGCATTATTTGAAACGCTAAATGATATCATTTAAATTTCATTTTGATTATAATGAATCTATCAGCCAATTAGGTCTAATAAATACCTATAGTTATAGATTTATTCCTGATTATTCTGTTCATAAAGACAACATTGGAGCCAGGATTGAATGGCTAGGGGGTAAACTTTTCCATATATTTGGTTGATATTTTTATTAATTATTTAGATAAAGCAGAATAAAAATGCATTTTATAACTAAAATACATCATTTAGTCTTTATGTTTGATAATTTAGGGCGAAAAACACCATCTAGACCCCTAGGTTCTCACTTATTTTGAAAAGCCAGGAAGGGCAAATCACTATCTCGGTAACTAGGGTATGTCCAGAGAATTTTTATAATTTCGAAATATTAAGTTATTGAACACATAATAGACTTTTAAAGCTTCTAAATAGTAATTTACAAGATCCATGATGTTTATACTTTGTCGATTTTTTTAGAATACACTACCGTCAAAAGTTATTCAGTGTTTGGAAAATTCGAACTTAAATGGTAATTCATGAATGAGTAAGATTTCAAGCAATCCAATACTCATATGGTAGATAGATACAGCCTTTGTCTATAACATTAAAAATATTATTGATATCTTTTAAATATTGATAGAGATATGATTACTCAAAGTTGAAAGTAGGTGATTCTGTGTTTTGTCGAATTTTTTAAATTTACAAAATTTTCATTCTAGAACATTCTAAAATACCGCTAAATTGTTCATTTATATGGGACAAAATTTTTGAAGCCTCGGTTATAATTCTAGAATATTAGTGCATCATAGTGAAAATACGTTGAGGAAGCAACTAAAATGGCAAGGAATATAGCTAAGAGATATTTTATGGATAGTAAAGTTGATAAATACATAAATTTATTTTCATTCTTACTATTTTATGCATTCAAGAAACTAAAATTTCTCGACCAATTAGAATAGAATTATGTTTCGAAAATTTTGTCCCATATGGCACAAAATTTTTGAAGCCTCAGTTATAATTCTTTCATATTAGTGCATCATAGTAAAAATAGGTTGAGGAAGCAACTAAAATGGCAAGAAATATAGCTAAGAGATATTTTATGGATAGTAAATGCATAAATTTATTTTCATTCTTACTATTTTATTCATTCAAGAAACTAAAATTCCTCGACTAATTAGAATAGAATTATGTTTCAAAAATTTTGTCCCATATTTCAAATTCTTAGCAGAAGGTATTAAGGATTATTTGTTATGACAAGAAGAATATTGAAGAGAATTGAAACAAGAATTAACGAATTTGCTTTAAATGGAAAATCTTCAATAAAAATAGCTGAAGTTGTTGGAGTTTCACAAGCAACTGTGTGCAGAGTAATAAATAGAGTTGAAAAAAATACTCCAGAGCCTATAATAGGTCGTCCTCGGGTCTTAGATAAGTATGATGAAAAATATATTGGAAGATTAGCAACAAGTGGTAAATGCTCCACTCTACAGAAATACAGAGAGAACTCAAGACCTATGCAAGAATATCCGCCTCTTCGAGTAATATACTGCGCACATTAAAACGTAGCAACATCTTATCTAGATACAAAATGAAATGCTCACAATTAAAAAAAGTCTCATCGTCGAGCAAGATCAGAATTTGAAAAATCACACAGAAATTGTAAAAATAAGGACTGAGATATTGTTATATGATCAGATGAGACTAAAGTAAATCTAGGGGGATCTGATGGACGTGATAAAACTTTCAGAAAAAGCGGGAATCCACTCAGAGATCACAATATTACTCAATCAAAAACATTCGGTGGTGGATCAATTATGGTTTGGGGATGTATGCTGTCATCAGGTGTTGGGTATCTTTGTAGAATTGATGGCAGTGTTAATGCTGAGATATATGAGAGTATTCTGGATGACGAGCTGATGTATACAATTGACTTGTATGGCTTGGTCAAATCTAAAAGTGTCTTTCAAAATGACAATGCGGCCTCTCATACCGCTTCAAGTATAAAAAAATGGTTCAAAAGAAACGAAGTAAAGATAAGGAGATGGCCTACACAATCTCCTGACCTTAACCCAATTGAGCATCTATGGGATCATTGAAAAGAGAGCTAAAAATTCGACCACCATTTAAAGACAAAGATTAACTTTGGAAGAGAATTCAAGACATATGGAACAATATTTCAGCTGAAGTATGTCTTAAGCTTGTTAGGTCAATGTCTAGAAGACTCGAACAGATAAGAAAAACCAAGGGCAGGCACACAATCTATTGATTTTTCATTTTTTAAAAAATTCGTCAAAACACAGAATCACCTACTTTCAACTTTGAGTAATCATATCTCTATCAATATTTAAAAGATATCTATAATATTTTTAATGTTATAGACAAAGGCTGTATCTATTTATTATATGAGTATTGGCTTGCTTGAATTCTTACTCATTCATGAATTACCATTTAAGTTCGAATTTTCCAAACACTGAATCACTTTTGACGGGCAGTGTATACTCTTTTTTCTTCCAATTCTTATAAGCAAACTCACTGGTGATTTTTTAGAGGGATTGAATCTTGGTTCGACTTGCCAACTTGCTTCTTTGCAAAATAAAAATATACATTCATTTGTTTCTTCTTTAAAATTAATCCACTCTGACTATACACTTGTGTTTTATTATGAAACTTGGAAATTAAACAAAAAAGTTATAATACAAATACTCTGTTATTAAAATAGACATTAGTTAATGCACCATTGAAATACTTAAAGGTTAAATATTTTCAAGGAAATAGATTTGTTGTGGATCTAATGGGACTGTCACTTACCATAATGACAGCGCCATTATAAGATCAAAATAATACACTCAGACAATGAAAAATAAGTTAGATAGAGCTATGAATTTTAATTCAAGTTTAATGTCTTATTCAACTATCGATTTTTTATATCTCATCACGAATTACCAAATGATGATTTACACAAAAAGCATTCAATAAGTGAAGAATTTTAAATAAAAGCAAGATATTTAATATAAATGAATATTAATGCATAGAAACAGCAGAAGCTTGCTCACCCATGAAATCATAAATGAGATTAGTAACTGATTGATAGGTACCTAAAGTAAGTCCAATCAAGCCCATTGAGACAACAATGGAGTCCAAGATATATGACTTCCAAGAATGATTTCCAATTAATTTGCAGTGGTATACAACAGGTAGAATAAAGACTAATACACAATTAGTGACAGCACCAAATAAGGACATAAAATCATTGAAATAAGGTACGGACATGGCTATTAATGTTAATAATAATGTCATTGTCCCTCTACTTATTATTCTGATTATCAGTTCTTTTTTGTAACCTAAATTCTCTTTTGTAATGTTGAAAGTTTCCTCGATTTCATTAGCTAAAGAACATAGAAATATAGGTGCAGCCAAGAAAACATGAGCCGTGATTAAAGAGATAGAAATAACTTTTAGCACACCATTCGGTAGAGATTTTAGAATTGGAGATTGAACATTTTCACCATAAACTGTATAACCAAACACAGCAACCAACGAATACATTAATGTAATAGTAATAATAGCTAAGTTTAGTACTTTAGTAAACTTTCTAGGATTTTTCATACCATATTCAATCTGAGGATAAACGTTGATTCCACCATATGAAAATGCGATCGTCCCGATTGCCAAGGGAAAGCTTTGAAAATTGAATATCGAGTATGAACTTTCGATCGTATTTGTTGATATATCAATTATACCAGAAGTTATAACAGCAATAACAACCACTATAGTTGCAAACATACCAAATAAACTATAAAAATGTCAATGAAATGATGGATACGCTAAGACAGAAACTTCTTTTAAAGATTTACAAAAGATAGTTGGTACTAAGACGGCTATTCCACTCATCATAATCCTAAAAATTTAACATTTTTATAGATATTTACCATAACTTTTCATTCTTCATTTGCAATAACTCGAACAAGTTCATACCAGTAAGCATAATGTAAATACAAGAACAAGATAAAAGATTAAGATAATGAAAGAACATAACAAACGCCTTACCATTAATACCAAACGCTTCAAAACCAATATCCGGATACGTATGAACTCTTTTATCCCTATCAAATAAAATCAATCTTGGGGTATACTTTTTATAATAACAGCATTCGATCAATAATTTTCCTGTATAGGTCGCTACATACCCTGCTAATACGAACAATAACATTGCTAACCAACCACCTAGTTTTACAGCATATGGTAATCCAAGAATACCAGTACCAGCAACAACACAGATGATATTTACATAAGCGTATAAATTGGATCCATCTCCACCTTTAGTATTGGAAGCCAAGCTTATGGAATCTAAATTCTTTTCTTTATTCATTTAAGGGAATTTATTTCTGGTTTTTTCTTTGCGTTTTATAAGCCTTTTACTCTACTTTATTCTGTTTACCTTTTTTGATCGCATACCGGTTTACTAAATCATGTGCAAAACAAAAGAACTAAATTAAGTTGAATTAGCTAAAAAGAGACAAACAGGTTAAGTGAAATTAACCGCCTAGAATCAATCATCAAACTCATAGATACATCAAAGATATATCTATGGTTCATTTGTTCGTTATTCCTAAAATATGGTTTTATCTAATCATAGGCGATTGCAATAATGTTATCTTACTAAAAATAACCTTATCAAAAGTACAAAAGCAGAAATATGGAAGTATATAAGAAGAATAGGCAACTAACGATGAAAAGGATTTTTTGATCAAATATAAAAGTTCACTTTCCAATATTTCACCGAGCTTATGATAAACCTCTTTTCCCCTCATTTAACTAAATTTTATTGGTTCCACTACTTAATATTAGTTAAATCAATGTTTTCAATAATAGAATTCATTTAGTACAATAACATTGTTTCAGTAATAATTGAAAATAATTTAGTGCTGTAAATGGTTTACTTTAAACTTACAATCAATAGTGGATAAAGGGTTGGAATATTTTGAAAATTAATATATAGGATCTAAAATATATTTTTATCTCTAAATCACAAAGGCAACTGTCGGGGGCAGTTCTCCTAGAAGGCATCGAAACCACAAGTAAAAAGGATTATAAATATAAAATTTGCAAGTTTCAAATAGCATTATTTGAACTACACAAAATATATTATAAGCCGGTATTTGATAATACCAGGCCTTCGATATGGACCAAAATTTTTGAAAGAAACTAAGCATTTTGGTTGAAGAATTTAGTATAATTCTTGAAAGAACTTTATTATTTTGATTGAAAAATTCTAATAATTACACAAAAACCTGCTTTGGTTGATAAATAAGTATAAATTATGCTTATTTATCAACCAAATAATACATATATTTTTTATTTCAACTAAAATATTATTTTCTTCAAAAATTTTCTTCCATATCTATGGCAAAGGCGATGATAATGAATAGCTTAAGAGAAGAAATGATCCTAGATAGCAGGATGATAAGATTAAGTGGCTAACTGCAAAACATATATTTATTAAGATCTAAGAAAGTTACGGGATCTTTCTTAAATAGCTCAACAGTTTAAAGATGCTTTTTCCTTTAAGGCTTTTTATGATCTTTAAATAAACACCTGTTTTAAGTCAAAAAAAAGGCAATTGTTGACTTTTTGATACAAACGCCACAGCAAAAATTCCAAAACGCAATTCATTTTATAAACTTCAAGAAATGTATATAGGAATACTACTATCAATAATCGGAAACGTAAACTCCTAAGCTAACCTCAATTTTTATATATAGATACTAATATCTTGTTCATTAATTATACAAAAATATGCTCATAATCAATTGAGTTCACAAAATATCAATTTGGACGTATCAGTGGACTCTATAGAAACAGATAGTTATTTAAAATCCAAATATTGGTGGTTAGGCTTCATATTATTGATAACAGGTAAGCTCTCTCAAATTTATTTGATTTAAAAGGCGAAATGGGTAATTTCATGGCTTATGGTTGGGCTCCACCGTCTATTATTGCTCCTTTAGGTACGGTTTCTTTAATTTCGAATTCGATACTAGCTCCTTTAATTCTTAATGAGAAATATCGTAAAAGAGACTTAATGGGTGTTTTTTTGTCTATAGTTGGTGCTATCATCGTTGTAAAAAGCTCGGAAATTTCACAAATAGAAGTAAACTATTGCCACTAAATTTTGTATAGTTGGAGTATGATACTATTGTAGAATTATTCTCTAGCTTCGCTGCTATAACATATTTCATAATTACTTTGATTGGATTGGCTTTATTGATGCAATTCTCCAAGCCAAAAGGAAAGAAGAATATAGGCTTAGATTTAACAATTGTAGCACTTTTGGGAAGTTTCACTGTAATAAGTACAAAAGCAGTATCGATATTATTGAACACATTATTTCTCAAAATGTTCACGCATTTGATTAGCTATTTCTTACTCTTAGTCTTAGGTGTAACTTCTATATTGCAAGTGGAATATCTCAATCGCTCACTTAAACGATTTGATTCCACTCAAGTGATACCGGTGCAATTTGTATTGTTCACATTAGCTGTAATAATGGGATCCGCTATTGTTTATAGAGATTTTGAAAATTTCACTCTAGGAAAATCGATTTCGTTCATTTTAGGTTGTGGTTGTACATTTTTTGGTGTCTATCTCATCTCAACAAAGAGGGTACATGATTACGAGCCCATCAATGTCTTACTCGACGATGATGACACTCTTTTTAATATGAATGTCGGTGCGAATGATGATGACTTATCTGATTCTAATTCATTTGTGATGTCTACTGGTTATTCTGCTCCAATTTTGAACACTTTATTATACGCAGAAACACCACATATTTATAAGAATAATTCACAACCTTCGTTTCCGTTCTTTAATTAAAATATTATATTTTAAAAGGTTCTATTGTATCCTCATTGCTACCTTTTTTACCCCTGAATAATGTGCTTGTAAATTTTTTCTTTGAAAAAATATATACCGATTCCGTGCATGATGTAATACCAAGCCAATTAATATAATAACTAATTGTACTAATTAGATCTATTTCCGCACTTAGTGTTCAAGAATAGATATTACGATTTTTTGGTAAAGAATAGTTATAAAAGAACAAAGAATAAAAGAACACCTCCAACTTTATAGAATCAGTTGCCTCAATAGTTCTTTTTATTTCGTGCTAATTAAACAGCCTATAAGTTGGCAAAAAATTGAAGAATTTTTTTAGAAAATGAACATCAGCGAACTAGTATACAAGAACCAAAGTACCTGGAAATACGTTTCTGAAAGCAAGATCATATCGAAGATGAAGAAACAGAAATGTCAATGTACTGCTTCCAGTATAATGATCTTGAACCATTATTTGGATTATTTCATCTCTAATCTACCTTTAACTTCTTTTAATTTAGACTTATTGAAATCTGCTCTTATTGATGCCTTCAATGGTAATGATTTGGTATCCCAGTTGGTGAATAAAACTGATGCTGAATTTGCTAAACAATTTAAAGGATTAGGTAATAAAGTTGATCGGTTAGTATTGGAATTTAGTGATTTAGAAATATTGAAGATGAATATTATCCTATATAACCAGTATAGCGATTTCCATAAATCGAAAACATTATTGAAATTAATCACGCCATATTACACTCAATTAATTTCGCTAGAAGTTGGACTCTATTCATCTTTATTTATTGGAAATTTCATTACTCATTTATTAGGAACATTTACTGATTATGCAAAGAAAATCAGACGAGATAATCAATCAGTTATAGATCCAACCATAATCCGTAATTCGATATCACAATTAATTAGTACAGAATTACCTATGTTTGCTACCATGTTGGAGAAGAAGAAACGTAAAGTCGAAAAGAGAAGATTGAGTGTTTCTGTCATTGGTTTGGAATATTTCTCTAGAATTAATATAGAAAATTTATTAGAGATAGATCAGTTTAATCATTCTAATGCCTTTAATTTGTTTTTAGATTCATTTCTCATCATATTAACTACACCAAACTCGATAGGAAATAGCTTCTTAGATGGGTTATATGGTTCGTTTAGAGGGTTTGCCTTTGTTATAGAATTATTAGATCAATTAGAATTGAAAGAAGAGAATTTCGCATCCTTCTACAACCGCATCGTGCCACTAAAAAATGATACAGATGAGAATAGAAATAATTTCTTGGATGAAATAAAACAATTATGTCTATACTATTGTAGTTATTCAGATCAATTTAAGAGTATAGACTTACAATCAACGATCAATTCTGATTATCAGAAGATTGCTACTTTAGTAGAAGAGTTTGGAAAGAAAACACTCAATCAATACAAATTATTCACTTTTCATTCTAACACTGAAGATTCATTTTTTCAATTCTTGAACCGGTGTTTCCAGAATTCTGCACTCAGTATATCAGCGTTAGAATTAGGAGATTCCAATAATCGTAGGAAAGTACGACAATCTAATAACCTAAGTTTGAACAAGAAGATAATGAAACCATCAGTAGTGATAATCAAAAATATGGATACAGAATTGAAAAGATGCTTGGATCCTGTTATTTCGAAAAGTCGTATCGAGAAACTCAAATTTGATAGATTACTTTCTTCGAATTCTACACTTCATTTCTCCTTAACTCCTAAGAACTTACTATAGATACATTTTTTTATATAAATCTTTTTTCGTCAGTCTTGTTTTGACTATTTATCCGTACCTCTTGATCATAACGAATGTTTATAAAAATGAGACCAATGTTTTTAATAAAAGTAAGTAAATTATTTATAAAATAAAATTTCAACTTTTTAAACTTTCTATGTATTTATAGAAAAAATGCCTTTAAGTCTGGCAGTGTCCGTCCATCTGTCATGCTTTTTCAACACAAAAACGGTTGAACGATCTGGCTAAAGATATTAAGTTTTGAAGTATTTTTAACTATTCAACCATATTCATATCGACATTTCATTTATTTTTGAAAAAGGACATGATCTTTAGGATTCAAAAATTTATAGTGTAATTTATAAAAATCGATTCAGACGGGTTATAACTTCAGAAAGGTAATCCATATGGGACAAAATTTTTGAAACATAATTCTATTCTAATTGGACGAGAAATTTTAGTTTCTTGAATGAATAAAATAGTAAGAATGAAAATAAAGTTATGTATTTATCAACTTTACTATCCATAAAATATCTGTTAGTTATAATTCTTGCTATTTTAGTTGCTTCCTCAACCTATTTTCACTGTGATGAAAGAATTATAACCGAGGCTTCAAAAATATTGTGCCATATAGATAATATTAAATACATGAAATATCATCACCTTTTGGGGATAGATTATTTAATTAACGCAAAAAACTAGTCCATAGGAGTTAACAATCTAATGCAGTTTTACTTATTAGATTGAGTCCTTAACTGAGAGTATCTTTTTTGGTTATTCATCAGTGATCGACTAATGGCGAGCTCTTGAACATAGCGGGAAAGATGTCTCGCCTTAGTTGCATTAGAACTCTGACTTGATCGAAAAAACTTTGTTTTAAATAAATTCATTTTATATTATTTTCATCTTTTTAAAAAATACACTTAAGAATAATTTTTTAAACCACGAGTAGTTTCGCACTCGGCTTTCAGACATGCTCAGGGGCAAAATTAACTTTTTTATCGGATTTTACATTTAAGTTAGCTCTTTATTTTCGTTCAGAGTAGTCCATTTATTAAATAATTGGTTGATTAATAATCATTAAAGATTTGGTTGAATTAAGAAGAGAATTAAAAAGGGACTACTCTAAACGAAATTAAAGAGCCACTTTCTTGTCCAATATAAGTATTTTATCTATTTTCTATGATTAAACTCAATATACAATATTGAGAAATAAATAATATATCTTATGGCAGCAAATTTTTGGTATAATTTGTTCTTTGCTTTTCTGATTTTACATTCGTTATTTTGCTTCATAGTCGAAAGTGAATTTCACTCAAATGCATTATGCAAAGAAACAAAAACAGATCGTACAACTTTTACATACTATTAGAATAGTTTTAATACATGCTTTATGATATTTTATAGTTTTTTGTGTCAATCTTTTTTATTTGCCTTAAATTTTCTCGTAAAAGATCTTGACAACGACCGGAGGGAAAAAGATGACTAGGTTGAATTGATTTTATTATAGAGAACAATAAAAAATTTAAATGATCTTATTGATGTTTTCTTATTTTGATTTTTTTGTAAAAGAACAAGTTAGCGAGTAGAACCTAATCAACACTTCTGAACTCTAATAAATCTCTGATGAATTTCTTAAATTCAATAGAACAAAACATAATTCTATTTTTTAATTTACAAACTGAGCTTACTGAAAGTTCATTATGAGTTCAATAATAGGTCGTGTAATTTTCCGTTGTTCATTGTAGAGATTTTTCTAAAATCTCTACAATGAATCACACCCCATTTGTTATGTTTGACATTGGGTGTGACACTAAAAACCCACACTAGAGGAAGATCATGAGTGTTTACGAGAAAAAACACCCGAGTTTCACACGAGGATTATAAGGCCCCACATCTAACACAGAGGTTTAAAATAGATGTTTCTGATCATAACAAATAGCACAATCAGTTCCATTTGGAACAAAATACGATTTCTGCTCTATTCCATTCTCATCATTGCGATGACCTTAACCGTATTGATAAAGATGACGAAATGGGGCGAAGAATACCAGAGTTATCAATTAATCATAGAAAATTTGATATTGATTTCTATTATGATCGTTTTAGTAGTGGAGCAGCCAAACAAAATCTTCATGGTATGGTGTGCTACTCTGCTATTATATTTCCGTTACAAGCCTATCAAATCGTGGTTCTCATCTAAAAGTACTGATCTACCTCCTTTTAATAATGATTTGTTAGATATGAAAAAGAAAATCGAGAAAGGTGAGATTGATAATGGGGTGGAGTATAATGTTGGTTGTAGACTTATGTTTGGTGAAAAAGAATGCAAGATTTGGATTTCAGAATATTATCCTTGGGTGAAATTAAAAAGCTCTGCCTATGAAGGAGAATCTCGAGTATTCAAATTCTTCAGATCCTTAGAGTTCTTCTACTTCTTATCTATCACCATCTTGATAACTTCATTATCGCAATTCTCATTTGTAGTTTTAATATTCCTCGGCTATACCCTAAAGAATGAACTATTGTTAATCAACATCATAGTGATGACAGTTGGCTTGGTACCAACTTGGATCTTGGCTTATTTGAATAGGGTTCATAATTCTTACAGATTAGAGCAATTTAACAAACCTATCATCAGGAAGAAATTAGATTCTTGGCTAATGGATGAGACAATATCTTCTATTACCGTCAGTAGGTTTAATTTGGCTACTATGTTGGATGGTGCTATCTATTAATAAATCTTGTAATTAACTTGATCACCTTTATCAACTACAGATACAGAAAGAGGTATCTAAAATTGACAAATTGGATTTTCATCGATGCATTTCAACTCTAACATAATGGTTGCATACCTTCAATATCATATAGTCCGTTTCAAAAACATAAAAGATGGCAATATTCTTAATTTACATAAAAAATAAATAGCATTAAAAGTTATTTATCTATAAATATTTTAATTATAAATTAAATAGTTTTTATGCTTAAAAAGGTTATTATTTGTAAACAATTAATTCTTTAAAAGTCAAATTTATGAAAATCACCGCCCCAAAAAGATAGATGGCACATTATTTGTAAATAAAAAATAAATAAGCATAATAAAAAATAATAAAATTTCAAATGTTTTAACTAATTAGTATAAAACATATATCATTTCTTAATATTCAAAAAAACTATGATAAACAACAATTATAACAAAAGATTGTCCGAAGAAGAGAAGACAAGAATACTAACTTATTATGAATGTGGGATAAACAGAAAGGATATATCAATAATAAATAGGCCTTGGAATGTAGTAGACAATTTTTTAAAGAATCTAAGCATTTATGGCACCAAAAAATCACCAGGTAGATTTGTAGCTCTTACGCCAAAAGAAAAAAGCTCTATTATAGATGAGTTTAAAAAATCACCAAGTCTATTAAAAGTAAAAAGTTCTTTAAAATTAGATGCATCAAAAATAACAATTTGGAGGTTCTTTAACAAATGCAATGAGCTACAGTACATAAAATTGGATCAGTCGCCTCCTTACAAAGATGAGCATTTTATATCCAGAGAAAAATGGGCCAAACCCCACCTTGATAGGGGCAAAAATTGGCAAAAAGTCGTCATTTCTGATGAAAAGAAGTTCAATTTAGATGGTCCTTATGGATATAAATATTATTGGCACCATATTGACAATGACAAGAAGACTTATTTTTCTAGAAATTTTGGAGGCGGAAATTTAATGATCTGTGCAGCTATAGGATACCATAGAAAAACAGATATTATACGAGTATGGAAAATGAATTCTTTGGATTATCAGGAAGTCCTAAAAAATCACTTAAAACCTGTTGAACTTCAAATAGGTGGTCGAAGATGGATATCTCAGCATGATAATGCTTCAATCCACAAGAGCACGTCAACTTCAAATTGGATTAAGAGAAAAGGAATTCGACTTCTCCCTTGGAAATTATACTCTCCAGATGTCAATATAATTTAAAATGTCTGGACGATCTTTAGTAGGAGAGTTTACGTTAATGGTAGACAGTATAATGAAAAAGAAGAGCTTTGGCAAGCAATTCAAACGAGATGGAAATCAATACCACAAATACAAATACAAAATTTATACCATTCAATCCCTAAAAGAATTTCAAAGATATACAACAAAAATGGACAATTTTTAATAAATTATCTTTTATTTCCTTCATTTTATTTGGAAATCCAAAACAACGTTCTACCGTGTTTCTCATATTAAAAGCACTACCCTAAATAGAAACCTATGGGCTTCTATTTTTTTTAAATTTTTGGTCGATAAAAGCCCTACCCTTATTTGTAGCACTACTTTTTGATTGTTGATATTTGAATTTCATCCCCTGCAATTGTTTGTGAAAATTTTTTTACCCTTGTTTAAAATTTAATGGAAAAAGATAACAGAAGAGGCTACAAAATAGGGTTTAAAAGGTCTATTATTAAAGAATCTCAACAACTTTGCAATTCATTAAGCAAAATATCGAGAAAGTATAGTTTAGACCTTAGTATGATTCGCCGCTGGAAAAATATTCCCGAAAATACTGATGATAATGCACAAAGATTGAAAGTGGCAGGAATAAAACATATCATTGGAGAATTGGAACACTTTTTGTTTGATTGTATTATTAATAGAAGACTACAGAGCTTAATAGTGACAAGAAAGATAATTCAGGAAATGGCATTAAGTTTATTCGAGGAAGGTTCTATCAAAAAAGTATTTAAAGCTTCAGCTTCTTGGCTTGATGGGTTTCTTAGTCGTTTTGACTTATCACTTAGAAGGTCTACAACATTGTTTAAACTCTCAGATGATGTTATTATCCAAAGAGTTATATCATTCAAAAAGTTTGTCGATGGAATAAATTGGGAATTGTATAATCTAAAAAACTTAGTTCTAATGGATGAAACTGCTGTTTATTTTGGTGAAGAACATGGTACATCAATAGATAGACGAGGTGCCACATCAATTTTTTTTCCTTTCGACTAACTATGAAAGTTGCTGTGTAACAGTTATTTTGGCTATTCGAAGAGATGGTTTTAAAATAAAACTGGCAATAATAATCAAAGGAAACACAGAGTCCATCAAAATCATGTCAGGTCACCAGATAGTTTACAATTCAAAAGCTTGGTCTACTCAAGGAGTATTAAGAATATGGATTTATCATGCTTTTAATCCAATTTACAGAGTGAAAGAAAGAGGTATGCTTGTCTGGGATTCTGCATCAACACATCGTGCTAAAGATATGAAGAGTTATCTGAAAAAGAATTTAATAGATCAGGTGATGATCCCAGCAGGAACTACCTGCTATTTGCAGAGTTTAAATATAGCAATTAATAAGCCGTTTAAAGACTATGTTCGATATGAAATAAGAGACTATATCAAGAACAGAATGGTTAGAAGTGAAAGAAATAATCTTGTTAAACCTTCAATAGAAGAAGTCACTAAATGGGTTACTAAAGCTTGGTCTCAGATTTGCCCAGAGTTATGCGAAAAAGCATTAATTTTATCCTATATGAATTCAAATCGCGATTTTTAAAAAACGTATATTTTCAATCATGAAAGATTGGGAAAAAAGGTCAAAGTGACATTAGAAAATCCGATCTAAGAGACCCTTGATTTAGTTATTGAAGACGTTGAGGTTGAAGATGATCTTTGCTTATTAATGAAGATGAATATTAATTTATCAAAAATATATAACTATGTGACCAGGTAAAAATTAGTCACGTCAATACAGGCCCTACCCATATTAGAAGCCCTTACTTTTAATATGAGAAACACGGTATCATTTTGGAACGGTGATTTTCATAAATTTGACTTTTAAAGAAATAATTGTTTACAAATAATAACCTTTTTAAGCATAAAAACCATTTAATTTATAATTGAAATATTTATAGATAAACAACTTTTATCAATACCATTTATTTTTTATGTAAATTAAGAATATTGCCATCTTTTATGCTTTTAAAACGGACTATAGTTAGATCACCAATTGTGATTAACAGAATTTATCAATTTTACGAAAATGGCAACATTGAAACCAATAACATACGAACCTTTGCACAAAGCGTTAATACAACACAACAAAGCGGCAGAGATATTACTCGAAAGGGGGGACAAATGGAAATTGCTTATTAAGTCTTACATAGCTTACTTTGAAGGAGCTGCCGAATTGGAGAATATCAAAATGACGAAAATTAAAAAGAACTCTGATACTCTTCTATCTGATCCAGTTACGGTGAATCATTTCTTGCCTTCATCAGAGCCTGGAATATTGGAACTCACTAATACGGTTAAGGAGTTCAATAAAAGGGAAGAGAAGTTTTGTGAATTGGCTTCTAAATTTACAACCAATGAAATAGTGAAGGAGTTGAAAAGATTGAAGGCTGATATTAAGACCCAAATCTCGAAATGTAAAGATGAGATTGGTGATGCTATTTCCACTTTAAATAAAAGAAAGCATGGATTGGAAACTCAATTTGCTAATTTGAATAAAATTAATGCTACTTCCGATTGGAGTGTGGAAAATGATCCTTGGTTAGCCTATAAGTCGTTGGAACATCAGCTTGATAAGGCATTGCAAGAAGAGAAGTTAGTTTTAAAGTCATTTCAATCGCAATTAACTCGGTTCAATACGATTGAATCTGGCTTAATGAATAGTATCAAGTCCATTTTAAATAATTATTTCGCTTGGTTAAGTAATGAATATAATTATTTGGATACTTATAAAGATTTAGTTGCTGAAAAAACTAAGGCTGCTCCTGATGAATCGGAATGGAAGCATTTTATTAATGGGATACCAGAATTGAGTATATTTGAGACCAATGATGAAAATATTACATTTGAAGACTTGGTCAAGAAGTATCAAGAAAATGCAGACTATAAGATATTAAAGAATGGACAGATTATTAAGAAAGGTATGTTTGGTGTTAAAGAACAGTATTGTGTTTTAACTAATACGGGATTTATTCATACGTTTAAGGATTCGAATATTATGGAACATAAGAATCCAGAATATAGTATTACGTTAAAAGATTGTATTGTACAACCTAGTCTAAAGGAGCCCGAAACGAAATTGGAGATTAATGAAAAGATGTCCAGCACTTTTAGTAAGGATAGATCGTTTATACTAGCTTTTACAAATAAGTCAGAGTTTGATGAGTGGTTGAAATTGCTTTATGGTAAAGTCTCTTCGCTTTTAGTTTCGTCTAATCCTTCTACTCCAGCGATGGATGCACCTCCTGTCGATAAGGATGAATTGAAAGATGGTACAGAATCGGATGCTAATACCTTGGCAGGCCATTAAGGATTATATTTTGCTTTTTTATTTAAAACCTTGCTTGTATTTCAAATGTGATATTATAGTTATTCTTCGTTCTAGTTCTCATAAGCAAATTCATCAACGATTTGTTACAGAGGTTGGAAGTGCCCGCTTGTTTTTTACAAAACATCATTTTTATCAATAGCAATGTTTTACATTTTTATAAGCCAAGTTGGATTAATAAGGGGCAATATTGTCAACGTGGAAAAATTCATTTTACATGTCATCGTCACAACCAGGAACAGAGCATATAACATACTACAAAACTTTAGAAAACTACACCAAAGCGAATGAGATGATACAACGGCGTTTAGAAAGATGGAAAACGGTAATCAAAAGTTATATAAAATACTTTAGTGAAATACAAGGCCAGAAATTAAGCAAATTACAAGCTAATATACAAAAATTAAACTACAGTCATGAACTATTGAACCATTTTTGTGTGCCATCCGAACCGGGTATTATGGCTTTAACTGATGGTATCAAAGAATTTAATATTAAAGAAGAAGGTTATTGTGATTTAGCATCGAAACATATTGGGACTGAAGTAATACCACAGCTAAAAAGCCTTAAAGATGAGATGAAAGAGTATGGAAAAGAAGTAAAGAAAGAATTCGAAGATAGTAGCCATAAACTGAACTCTTATATCAAAATTATTAATACTCATTTAGATAAATTAAATAAAACTAATACTCAATCACCAGATAATGAGCCTTGGTTAGCCTATCACCATTTAGAAAGACAAATTAATAAGGCTTTGAAAGATGAGAGTCAAATATTGGAAGTTTATAAGAATCAATTGGTCAAACTAAAATCAAAAGAAGTCAAACTAATTCAAGCTCTCAAGCAGATATTGAACAATTATTTCAACTGGATCAGTACGAATCATACTTACTTGACCTCTTTCAAACAAGATTTCTTAGTTAAAACGGAACAAACTTCAGATATAATAGAATGGCGTCAATTTATAAACACTAATCCAGAACTTCAATTAATCGAACAAGAAGTCGAAAATCTTACGTTAGAAACAGTACTTTCAAAATATGGTGGTGAATCAAAATATGAGATATTAAAGAAAGGTGAGATTATAAAGAAAACTATATTAGGATCAAAAACATTATTTTGCATCTTAACTAATACAAGATTTATGCACGTATATCCAGATTCTAACTTCGAATCTACTATATCTCCAGCGTTTAGCATTACATTAAAAGATTGTGTTATTGAGCCTGATGAGAAAGAACCAAACACTCGGTTGCAAATTATGGAAAAGATGTCGGGCACTTTTAAGAAAGATAGAATGTTGACTTTGGTCTGTAAGAATAATGAAGATTTGGTTGATTGGTTAAATTTGTTGAATCATGATACTGAGGTTGTTGCTCCTCAAAGTTCGAACCAAACTATTTCTACACCAATTGACTCTGCTATTAAAGACGTTGAGACATTATCAGCTGACGAGGCTGCACCAAAAACAAAAGAATAGTATTTTACATTATTAAAAGACCTTTTTTACTCTAAATCATTTAATGTAAAATATAATAATCGGGAATAGCGATTTAATAAAGAAAATAAAAGATTTCTAGCTAATTTTGAATAATATTCAAAGCCCAATTAACCGAATCCTCCGGTTTAGTATCAATGACCTTACCTTTAATATTACCATCTTTGGAAAAGATGACACAAGAGCGAATGATCTTATTATTCTTAACACATCCCAACGATTTGATGAACTCCATCTTGACATCAGAAAGCAAGTCGTAATTGAGGTTTTGATTAGTTTTGAATTTCTTATTCAATTCTGATTTATCAGTACTAAGGCCATAAACAGCATAATCTTTCTCTTCAAATTGAGCCAATGCATCTCTAAATGCCAAAGCTTGTTTTGTGCCTAAAAATGCGATTATGGATGATAGGAGGGGAGGTTACATCCTGGAGTAGAAGCTTTAGGGTATACGAAAATTACTACACCTTTTTTTTTAACCAAATCCAAAGTCTTGATCTCTTTCTCATCTTGATCTACCAAGTTAAACTCAGGAATAGCCTCTTGAGCAGCCTCTTCGGCAACTACAACTGTAGGCTCGACCTCTTTGCTTTCTTCAGGTGAAATTTTCTCATCGCCAACTTTTTCATCTTGAGTTTTTTCGGCACTCTTAGGCTTTTCCTCCACGTCCTCCATAGATTTTACCTCTTCGGTCTCTTCAGAACTAGGTTCGGTTACTTCCTGATCTTTCTTAGGTCTACCTTTACCCTTTTTAGCAGCAGGAATATCAACAGAAACTTTATCATCTTTCTTCTTTGGAGTAGTTTTAGCTTTCTTAACAGTAGGAGTATTATCTTTACTTTGCTTACGACCTTCTAAACTCTCCTTGTGAATCTTTTCATTAGCCTTCTTCGCGCTTTCTCTGGATGGTCTTTTGTTCGTCGTTGGGGTTACCATTTAAGATTTTTTGAAAAAAGAATGTTCAGTATACAAATTTATATCTCTGGGATCTGCGTCTCTTATTCTCCCAACTTCTATCACCAGAAATGCGAACTTTATAGCGTTCGATCTAGCTTTACCGGTTTTTATTATGATTATTAGACTCTTTTGTAGGCTGGCTTCTTTGTTAATATGGAAGGAAATTTTTGAAAACATAATTTTTTGGTTGAAATAGTTGGAAATGAAATATCCTTTGGTTGAAATATAAGTAGAAAATTTTCATTTTTATCAACCAAAATAGCTTTTTATATAATTATTAAAACTTTTCAACCATAATTCTTCAAGAATTTACTCATTTTATTAACCAAATACATTCTAATTCCTTCAAAAATTTACTTCCATATTAAGAAAAACCTCGATATGGGAAAGGCGATTTTGGAATCAAATTTTAAAATTGAATTTAGATCATTCAAATTATTTTTATGTAAACTTTCTGTTCTTTTTCGCTATTTAGCGAACTGATTGACTTTTGTCGAAAATGTCCTTATCTCAAGCTTTTGTATGAATTGCGATGACCCATAGATTACTGTATGTAATAAAAGTGTAATATGTCATGCTATGGTTTTAAGCTTACAGGATTTGGAAAGATCATGATTTTATTTCCAGTAGGGTAAACTGGGGTGAATTGTAACATTCGAGTTTTTTCGAAAACAAAAAGATGATAAACCCTGAAAGTCTTACCAAAGAATCAGTCAATTAAACCGATCAAAAAATGATGATATTACTTCTTTCATAATATTATTTAAGGTTTAATTAAAAGGAGCTTGAATTTGTGGCGCCTCTGGATAAACTGAAACACGAACTTAATCGATTTACGGATTCAATGTTGAATATTTCGTAAATGTATTGCGGGTGAAAAGTTGCGTTAAAATACCGAGTTAAAAAATATAATATTTAAAAACATTTTAATGTTGGCTTTTATTAAAGCCTCATTTCTGAAACAAGTTGAAGTCATATGGGGTGAATTGTAACAAATAACTAACTAAAAATCATTCAAAAATATAAATATAGTCAATAGCACTATAGTTTATTTATTGAAGAAAATTGTTTTTACACTTTAGTAAGAATTGGACTTTCGTTTTTAGGCATTCTATATATTTATAGAAAAACACCTATAGGTCTCACCATATACATTCAGCCTTCAGTCTATCAAGCCTTTTCAGATCAAAAAAGGCTAGTCGAATCTTATCAAAAGAATAAGCAGTTTGATAAAATAATTAAACATACATAGAACTCTACCCAAAACTCAGTCACATTTGGATGACTGACTTGTCAATTTTATTATAATTAAAAATAAACGCAATTAAACAATATAATTCATAAGGTTTACTTAACCATAATAAAATATTAAATTTTAGAATATGACGTATAATAGATATATAAACACTATTTTTTGCCAAAAAATAAACTAAGTCAAACATGCCAAGAGATTTCCAGAGAAAACCACGAGAGGCTCCGAATCCAGGGATTTATGGGAAACAGCTATAAATGAATGTGTTAAGGGGGGAGAAAAAATAAGGAAGAGTGCAAAGTTATATTGACTTAGCCATGTAACACTTACAAGAAAGATTGAACAATTTAAAAGCGAAGGACATTTTAAAATAGGCCACAACCAGAAAAGTAAAGTTTTTTCTAATGAACAAGAGGCAATACTCGAAAATTATTTGATAAAAAGTTGTGAATTTTTCTATGGCTTTTCACTTAAAGATTGTAGAAGAATTTCATTCCAGCTGGTAGTTAGATATCAATTAAATTATCCAATAAGTTTGGGAGAGAAGGAGCTTGCAGGACAGGATTGGCTTTATAGATTTATGAATAAACATCCAAAAATATCACTTCGTTCCCCTCAAGCCACAAGCTTAGCTAGAGCATCAAGCTTCAATGCAAGCAACGTAGCTCATTTTTCTCTAATTTAAAATTTGTGATGGATAAATACAAGTTCCAGCCAGAATCAATATTCAATATGGATGAAACAGGTGTGACAACTGTCCAAGCCCCGGGTAAAGTGATGGCTTGCAAAGGAAGCAAGTAGGTTGATGCTGTAACTTCTGGAGAAAGAGGATCACTTGTTACTGTAGCTGTATCAGTGAACGCTATAGGTTACTTTATTCCACCGATGTTTCTATTTCCAAGAATGAGATCTAAATCTTCTTTTGTAAAGGACGGTCCATTAGGAAGTACTGGTGTCGCAAATGGTAGTGGGTGGAGGATGTAGTCAAGCGATTTCTGTCATTTTTTAGAGCATTTTGTTATTCACACCAGATGTAGCAAATCAACACCTGTTCTTTTGTTGTTAGATAACTATGAATCCCATATTTCAGTAGATGAGATTGATTATTGTCGTTCAAATGGAATTGTAATGGTCACATTTCCTCTACACTGTACTCACAAGCTTCAACCATTGGATAGATGTGTGTTTAGAACATTTAAATACAACATCAATATAGCTACTGATAATTGGTTAAAAAGCAACCCTGGTAAAATTATGACCATCTATGAAATCCCAAGTATTGTTAAACTTTGTTTGCCGATTGCTGCTACTCCGAAAAATATACAATCTGGGTTTCGTAGCAATGGTATATGTCCTTTAAATGAAAAAATATTTAATGAAGATCATATGCCTTCATATGGCACTTTATTTTCGTTCAGAGTAATCCATTTATTAAATAATTTGTTGATCAAAAGTGAGAATAATCTAGATTCATTATAAATTTGGTTGAGTTAAGCAAAGAATCTTTAAGGGACTACTCTGAAGGAAAATAAAGTGCCATATGTAACCAATTAAATTCTAGAAACCGAATATATGCCTGATCATACTCACAAAATTGGAATTTTTGACCCAGAAGCTGTTCAACCTATTCCTAAATCTATTCTTAAGCCCAAAAAAGATAGAAAAACAAAAAAAAGTGCAATTATAACCAGTTCTGCTACGAGAAATGAGACTATAGAGAAGCTTAAAAGATCTAACGCCAGAAAAGAAGTATATGAAAAAAAATGATAGCATTTTAGAAAAAGGAAAGCGATATATGAAAGGTAAAAAATTCAATAAATGATTACCTAAGATCTATATTTCTTTTATATTTATACAGTTGTCTAAATAATAATAATAAGACTCAAATAAATGCAATGTTACATTCCACCCCCTATGTGGCAAATTTTGTGGCTGAAAAGTTTGATTTAAAAATAGATTTTTCTCGATTTTACATTTTATATTTTATTTTTTTTATTGAAAATATAATTAAACTGATTTATAAACTTTATACTATACTATCTTGTACATAATTATCTTTATAAATGAATTTATAAATCCAATATTATGTAAGTTTGTTACAATTCACCCCAGTTTACCCAACAGTAAAAATGTAGGGAATAAGAACCGAAAATGCTAGAGCAAAAATAAATAAGAAGCTTTAAAAAAAGCCTATTCTATGAGCCTACATTTCCAACCCGAAAACGCGGAAGGATCTCTAAAAATTTCTGTAGTAGGCCAATAATGAAGATCCATTTTCAGAGACAACACTTTCGTAGCCCCAACTCTAGAAATCGTAACAATACGAGCATAACCATCATTGGATTCTAAATTCAATTTTTTGACCAAGTCCAAGAAGCTATCCAATCCACTAATAGGATTTCCATTGATTTCCGTTATCCAAACGCCAGGCCTTAAATTATAAGTATTGACTGGTGATCCATATAAGGTACATGATACATACACTCCTTGTGGTACTACTTTCACTTGTTCTAAAACTGCTCTATTAGGATTTTGTATCAAAGCACCAGACCAAGAGATCAATTTCTCCGTCTCTTGTCCATAAAGTGGTGTTGTATCGATAGTGAATTGAATCTCTTTACCTTCTCTCAAAACAGTGAAATCAATTGTTTCGCAACTCAATAATTTATCCAAATCCCTCATACGAGCCAAGATACTACCATTAGCCTGTAAAATCAAATCTCCTTCTTTAAATTTCGTTGCCGAGGCGGATTCTTTCGATATCTTGTTCAAAATATAAAGAACTTGCGGCTTCTCCAATTCACTAGCTTCAATCTTATCGACCCAATCATCAGAAAGACCCAATGTTCGTGCTGAAGAAATACGAATGGACCAAAATTCCACATCCATCCCTCTAATAACAGGGATTTGATTTTTCTTTAATGAATTGATAACTTGAAGGGTATAATCACAAGAAAGTCCAGCCATTAACGAGATTTCATGGCCCTTTTCATCTTGATAAGAATAATTCATCCAAAGAGCATACACCTCACCTTGATCATTACATAATACACCACCTAATGATACTATCGAATGATCTAATTTGATTGATTCGACATTGATCGCCCGCCATCTTGGTGGAATGCATTCTTTGGTTGATATATTGTTGATACCAGATACTTTAGTCTTCTTCACAATAAAAGAATGATCACTAGAAATACCAACAAAATAAACAGAATCACCTTGTTTTAATACGCTTCCTTCCAGCATTTTTATCGGCTTCAAAGGGGTTGTTCCAAGCAACTTTGGGTCGTATTTGATGATAGAGAAATTGTAAATTGGATGCAAAAAGATCAATTTGCCTGGTATTACTATTGAACTTGCGAATGTAATGAAGATATCACCAATACTAATGGGTACAGTGTCTCTATCACAGATGATCAACCCTTTATCCACATCAGCAATAACACCAGCACCACAAAACTGACTCGTTTTCATACCATCAACGAGATAAGGGAGATGGAAATCTATCGAAACAAAGGAAGCATTCAACTTATCACCCGGTTTCAAGTTCTCGCTAATTGAGTTGATCTTAGCTGAACACGGCTCATAAGGGATAGAGGAAATGGGTTCCGGTAAATTATCAAAGTCCCACAAGCCCGTTTTATCATTTCTAGTAGCTACTCTGAAGGGATGCCAATGTCGATCAACATGCATCACCATAACCTTTTCTTTATAAGCCTTAGTGACATCATAGAACCTAATAGGCACCCTTGCTCCGTCAGATAACGTTTTACATACTTCGATGAAAGCATTTAAATCAGGCGTCGCTTTATGATCAATTGCTAATATAATTGATTTTCGCCATGTACTTGCACTTCCTAACATATGTCCACTAGTGGCTACATAAACCCCTTTGACGGGATGATTGTACGATTTGGCAACTTGATAAGAAAGTTGATGAACAATACCACCACCAATTTCAACAAACCTATCTGGAGTAATAGAGTGTAAATCTTGTATCTTCACTTTTAAAGTCAATATTTTACTCCCTCTTGACACTTCCAATTCAATCTGTTGATCTACTGAATCATCTACAATTTCATACAAGGAGATAAAGTTCGTTATAAGCTTGTTTTGAACTTTCAAAATGATGTCCCCTGAAGTTAATATGGAATGAGCTGGGCCATCAATCAAAACTTGATTAACAACCAAAAGTCCAGTATTATTAGGAAAAGTGGATCGAAACAATTCTTCCAAATTCTGTTTCAACCCTAATCTTCTCACTTCATCATAAGGTAGATGTTCGAATTCTGTTTGCAAAGTTCCTCTTGGTACAACTTCGCCTTTTCTAACATAATCCAAAGCTCTTTTAATACGATTTAGAGGCAAATAAAAGCTCGATGATGCATGATTAGAACCACCAGCATTGAGTGCAATTGCATCACCATTGATGTTAATAACCGGACTACCTGATGAACCTCCACTAGTCCCAGATGCGGCTTGATAATAAAATGTATTGAAATCGTTGTATTCTCCTATACCATAGTCAGGTGCTTTTCGATCTAATCTGGCCAAAGTTCCTGCTAAAATAGACAATTTCTCGCCAGCATCATTACCAATGACCCTAATATCCAAGCCAACTTTAGCGGACTCGGATTTCAATTCAATAGCCTTTAATTCCAGAAAGCGTACTTTCGAAGCGTCAAATTTGAGGAACCCAAAATCGTGGATTGGGTCTCTATATATAGCCTTCAATTCCACCTCTTCATAATTGAACAAGATAGCGCTAGCCACGATGGGTGCCGGACTTACAACATGTCGGTTTGATAAAATAATCCCATTTTCGGCATCCACGATAAACCCAGTAGCGTTGTAAGCTCCAGAAGTTTCGGTATCAAAACTACGAACATGATTAGCTTTAATGGAAACAATAGATTTAGCAATTTTAGCCAAAGTATTTTCCCAATTTCCACTTTGAATCCCTACCTTCCCAATAGACTTCTTCTCTCCAATATTTGTCAAGTCTAGTAGCATAGTATTGTTATAATGTTCTAATAGATTTTGAATGGAAAAGGAGGTTGAATGTGCTCTTTTTCGGACTCCTCTATGAATGAGGTTGATATCCGTCTTTTGAGGTTGGATAATAGTTTGTTCCCTATAAGTCTCTTCTTCATGTTGTTCGTTCGAGGTCAAATCTAATTCATTTAATGCTGTTTCTTTAATGCTATTCTTTCGTATGCTCATTTTACAAACTAAGTGAAACCAAATTTATCGATTTTGCATTTATGATGCATTAGCTAAATGCACACTTTTAAAGGGGAAACAGGCTTTTAGATTAAATGTTCCTTATTAATGAATGTAAGTTTGATTATAAAGTCTAATTTTATCGTAATGAAACTCGATCTTTTTGCTTTTATTTTGTTTGTAACATAAATGAGAGCTGCTGAGTTACTAAATATTATGTTTTAATGATATATTTGAAAAAGATCAATAAATTTTTTTTACCTCCACTTCTTCCTCAAGTATAGACATCCTAATGAGACAACAATTAGTTGCTTTGATATTCACAAATAGGTTGTATCGTTTTTCAAGCCAATCTAAAAAGGTATGAATAACACCACCATGAGTAATTACCATTATATGTTTCGCTTCATTATTAACTATAGAATCAAAGAAATTAGAACATCTATTATAAAATTCTTTTCGTGATTCACCAAATAGGACTATTTTTTCTTTTCCAGTAATTAATTGACCTTCTAATTTACCCAATTTCTTTTCTCTCAATAAAGTTAAATACCTTATTTCTTTATTATAATTTTTATCTTTTAATAGTAAGTCTAAAGTCTGTTTAGTTCTATCCAAATCACTACAGTAAATCATATCAACTTGATTGAAATCTAATTTAGTCGAAAGTTCTATAGCTTGATTGATACCAGTTTCATTCAATTTGATATCTAATTGGCCTTGGTATCTTTGTTCTTTATTATAATTCGTCTCTCCATGTCGTATCAGGTCGATTGTTTGACTCATCAAATATTTTTTACAATTTGAATGCCCGACTTCTATCAAGACAAAAGACTATCAATGCCAGCTTATGTGAATGATAAAGTAACCCCTCAATAATGGGTGTAGAGTATCATTATAGATTTTTCGGAATATGAATATGATATAATTTATCAAAATGAAAGAGGGTATTTCTTTCAAGGTTACAATTTTAAGGTTTTATATCTTGGGTATACCGAAATTTAGTCCGAATCTGTAACACTATCAACCAATATTATTAGTTTGAATCCTGCAGACCCACCTTCATGGTGTGACAAAAGCATGAAGTATAAATAAATTGCAAATTTTAATTAGAGGGATAAAAGTGAGCTTACAGGAATATACTGTACCTGACCCAACTTGGGAATGGGTAACCTCAATAAATAGTTCTTTATTAATAGGTGGATGATAAATGGTTAATAGATATGGTTGGAGATGTTGATCCCGAGGGATGGTCTTACGCATTTATGTTTCGAAGTAAGAAATGGCGAGGCAAAGCATATCCATTCCATTCATTCGTTCGGAAGAGACGATGGATCCGATTAAGAAGGAGAAAATCAGATTTGAATATTGAAGAAGAATTAGATAAAATGCTTAATGTTCAAGAACCAGAAACTCCATTAGATGAATTCGAATCAATCGAGAATATCGATCCTACTGATTTGATTCACGCTAATTTCACTTCTTTAAAAGATCATGTTATGAAATCAAGGCTTGATAGAGAGAAATTAGGCTTTATTAAAGAATATCTGGAACGTAAGGTATCTGATGACTCGAAAGATGTATCTCCAATAAGATTGTTATAGAGTTTTATAGGTTTTATCTTTGATTGATTATCTGGAATATTCTGCTTCAAGAACTAAATTGAAAGAACTCGTCGATCATTATACAAAAAAGAATAATGGATTTGTATTTTAAGCAAAAATTGTATGAAAAATACATATTTATAAATGCGCATTTATCCTGTTTCTTTATTTATGCCATTGTATTCGAATATATATTTCTTCTCTGTCTTTCTAAATGACAAATGAGGATTGTCAACTTTCTTTATAGGGGTATCTACCTTCTCATGTTTGACTATAGTTATATTCGCCTTTCGTTTTACTGTAATAGCTGAGTTTTTAGTCGCGTTTACTGGCTTATTACACTTGCTATTCTTAAAATGTTTAGTACAGATGGTCCTATTATTCCGAAGTACATCTTTTGATGTATTTGAGAACCTTGCAAAGTAAAAGATGGTTACCAAAGCTAAAGAAGGCACTAAAATGGCACATAATGAGAACAATATTGTATTTTTATACTTAATATTGTATTTATCTGATTTCTCCTCCTCTTCTGTAATTATTATTGGTATTATTTCGCTTTCATCTCTTGCTGCTTCATACATTTGATTTTTGAAAAAGTTTTCAACAGATCCATATTAGATAAGAAAAACAAATCAAAATATCAATTAATTTTTGAGATTATTATTCATTTTATATAGTATTTAATCAACCTTATCTATTTATAACTCCAAACTCTTGTGTATTTAAAATGTTTTTATTTATTTATTCTTTGCAATGTTTGACCTAAAATAAACAAATAAGCGTCTTTATGTTATTTCAAAAAGTAGTGGAATGTAGTTCCTGTTATAAAACATGTATAATTCTATAAAATGTATAAATATATAATATATTTGAATTTAAAGCAAATTTCATTGTATTTATTTTTGAAAACTAAAGATTTAGTAATTAAAATGGTTGATTTAATTTAATAATCCTATTTGTTGAAAAAAATTTAATTGGAAAATAATCTCTAATTTTATTTATAGAAATTAGCATATTTATAACTATTTTTTCGAAATAAATCATTTTTAAAATATTGCAAGTTCTTCAAAACCAATTTAAGTTTTTAATCTTTATGAAACAACCAAAAATACAGTAATAAATATTAATAAACAATTTTTATTTTATAAATCATTATGTTTGTATACATAATAATATTTGCTCAACAACATGAAGACAATGTTAGCAAGTGTAGCAACACAGATATAAAACCAAATACGATTTTCTACAGCTAAATTTTTGATGATGAGCTCAAAAACAAAGACGAATTCATTACCGATCGAAGTAGTTAAGAACCATAAAGAAAGAGAACAAGCCTTCATTTGATTCCCAACTTCAGAATAAGCAAATTGGCCTCCTGCAGGAAACAAAATAGCTTCGGATAAGGACAATAAAACCCATTGAGGTAACTGCCATAAAAAGCTATAACAATTGATACATTTGATATCGATCTCACTTATTGTACTTAAAAGGTTTCCGTTGTTCAATAATGAGGCTATTTCTTGCCCATTTGTCTCGTTGATCTTATATTGTAGAGCTACAGAACATAGGAAGGCCATGATCATCAAGATAAAGCCTAGATTGAATTTGAATAGCAAAGTAGGGTTGATCCTTCTTTTCTCAAGGAAAGGATAAACAACGAACGTCATCAAAGGTACAAAGATGATCACTAACAAGATGTTGATGATTATGAGTTGCTCGGTTTCAATCTTGTAGTCCGAGGAGACCGTCAAGTATGGATTCAACATATTGTATTGATTTTGCCATTCTGTGCCATTTTGATCATACAGGACCCAATAAAAAATAAGAGGAATAAACATGACTACAACCTTGAATAGCCATTTGATTTCTTTGCTAAATTCTTCGTCTACGATGTTTCCGTTTTTGATATAGTAGTATTCTAAGATGGAACTCTTTTTTTCACTCTTGTCGCTTTTCATGTAATTGTAAGCGGACTTGATGCTGATCTTGAGTGCTTTGTAAGGAAGGAACTCGCCAATTGGTGGGATATTGATGTAATATCTTCTGCCAAAATAAAAGACTACCAAGAAGAGGACAAACAAAAATGAAGGGAACCCAAAAGCAAGAAAATAACATGGCTCGCCAAAACATTTGATCTTTTCTTTCATTATTGGGCTGATGTATCCACTTACTAAACTTCCAATATTGATTACTAAGAAGTATATTTGAAAGTACTTGTTCTCTAATGTGGTGTTTAGAGGAAGCTGATCTGCTCCATAAGAACAAACACAAGGCTTCAAACCACCAATTCCTAAAGCAATCAAGACTAAAGGCACAATGGCAGACCAAAGAGGAAGATTAGGGACTGTAGCTAAAAGGCCATTGATAGAAAAGACAGCCAACATGATGATTCCTAATAAAAAGATGTAGCTGAAATAAGCTATAGTTCTGAATTTCCCTAGATAAGAGTCGGAGATTGCAGCACCCATCAATGGGAATAAGAAGCTGAGCCCGATCCACATATGAACCACACTTTTCGCTTCTTCAGAGTCTAAGCCGATTTCTTTTTGGAAATACATGTTCAGCATTGGTCTAACAGAATTGTAACAAAACCTCTCGATTATCTCCATAGGCACGATAAAGTAAATGGCTATAGGAAACCTTTCGTTTTTCAGCTCTTCTTCCATCAAATAATACGGATCCTTCTTCCTCTCTATAATGTTGCTTTCGAGCTTTTCTATTCTTTTTTCATCGCTAATCATTTCAGTTTTTTAGAAATTTTGATTACCTTTTATAACCCGAATGTTTTAACCTGCGACGATTATTGCATCCATGAAACAATTATCTCAACCAATTTCCATATAAAATTTACCTTTGATTTTATCTTTTTGAATTGTCATTACCATCATGTTGATTTCTCCTCAAATCTCAACCTATTTCCCTTTATTTGTTGATGGTTGAGTGGAGAGCGCCCATCTATTTCTCTTTGCCACAAATAGAGAAATGAAGGCACCAAATGAAACAAAAAGAGACAAAAAGAAACCGCATGTATTTAATGTTCTTAACTAGTTTTTTGAGTTTGTGATAACTGAGACATTGACCTCCCTTCCCTTTGCTTCCATGAGCCCAAATTCAAAGCTTAGCGTCTCTTCTGAAAATGGCTGAGCCGCAAATTATGCGATCATTAAGCTAGGACCGAAAAGGGACTAAAAACGTGACATGCCAAATTATGGCGAATTATGGGGCCGAATAACAGTGATTTCATAAAATGGAAGGAACTTTTTGAAGAAAACATAATATTTTGGTTGAAATATTTAAATATGATTTGGTTGAAATATATTTTTCAATTTTATCAACCAAAATATTAAAAGTTTTCAATCATAATTCTTCAAGAATTTCCTCATTTTATCAACCAAATACATTCTAATTCCTTCAAAAAATTTCTTCCAAATCGATAATCAGAATGCAAAGACTGAGAACCTAGGCTTTTATAGAGTAATTTTTACCCGGTTTACTGTAGTTTAACAGAACTATCGTTGAGTTCATCGTTTCGTCTTGTTTCTGGCTCAACCATACAGTATCTTTTTATATGAGAAATGACAAAAGATGCATTAAAAGTATTGAACCGAATAAAAGGATTAGAAAAAGTTGGGAAATTGCCTCTGATGGTTTATCCGGATCTCATCTGTGGTTTTATACGGTTTTATAATGCATCGCGTTACAAAAATGCAGCCAAACCTTCCTTTTTCGAATTGATATTTTCATGTTCTATGACGAAATTTATAAAACGATTATGAATTCATAATTTTGTGCCCCAAATTGCTTTTATTTTTAGCTTTTGTAAGCAAATAAACCTGTCTCTATTTAGGAACATTAATTCACATAGCAACGGTTGATGGTTTACAATTTGGGAGACAAATATGGTTAGATAGGCCATTCAATGTCATCTAATGTATAAATCTTATTTCCTTTTTAATTAAGCATGTGTTCTTAGAGCAATTTCTAGCTAATATGGCCGAAGACCGGTTTTCAATCTCACCTTTAGCCGTTAGTAAATGCCCTCAATGATCAGTCAATTATTTTTCATGAAGTGCATATAAAGAGGTCGTAAAAATTGGTTATAAAAGAAAATGTTCGGGTTTAGAGAGAAAGTGAAAATTATATTTACATCAAGCGAGGAGAGCAATTGCACTAAAGAGGCAGCTCAAGTATCAGATTACCCTATCACTAAACCAGGAGAAGAAAAGCCTAATTTTGAATTTAGGGACCATCCAATCAAGCCTACTAAATTATGGAATAAGCCTGGTGGAATTAAGCCAACCAATAAATGGCATCAAAATTTAACTATAGGAGATGGCGCTCAGCCGATTTGTTTATATCCATACCAAATCAAACTTACCAACACAGGATTCAACTTATGTCATCCCAATCTGGTGGCTACTAAAGGATACGTTATTAGTCCATTTGTGAATGATTTCATTTTCAATTTTACGCCTACCAAAATTGATAGAAGATTAACTAGATATGACGACTTTAGTGCTACTATGGAATATTCGGATTATAATAAGACTAAAATGACATGTCATTTCTTTCGTGGTTGTCCATATCTCACCTTCGAGCTCACTAATGCGCAATTGTTGTTCGATACTATTCATGCCATCTTATCTTTCTCTACTGAAGGGCTTACTAATACTGTCACATTTAATAATGGTCAGACTTGGTTGATCTTTACTACCCAGCCTGTCTCTTGGTCTCATACATTGAGTAAAATTGTAGGTAATGAAAGCAAGTCAAGTTATACTGGTATATTAAGAATAGCACTAGTCCAGCAACCTTATCAACAGAATAAAGCGATATTAGAACAATTTAGTACGAGTTATCCAATATCAGGTGAGATAAGTTACGATTTCCCTAATGATAAAGAAGCATTTTTACATTTCAATTTTCAAAAGAAAGGATCACAAATTCCACTCTTATTAATGTGTCTTCCTCATCATAAAGATTGTATTGTTAATCTATCTCAAGTCAATTTGACAGGATATAAAACGATTAAAGGGCCTTTAACAGCTATAATTGGTGATCAATGGACTTTACATGAAAAGTTGAATAAAATTCAATGGAGCTCACCTACTCCTATTAATCAAGCTTTATATCCAAGATTGCTGGAGGCCTTATGTAAGGACGTGGAATTGGAAATTGATAATAGAATTAAGGATCCTTATTTCTTTGCGAAATCTCTAGCCAAAATCGCTCGTCTAGCATTGGTTGCGGAACAACTTAATCGGCATGACCTAGTCCAGAAGGTGTTGGTTAAGGTGAAACGATATGTGGAGCCTTGGTTAAGTGGTACTAATGAAAACAAGTTTATTTATGATCAAACTTGGGGAGGTATTATCACCTCTAATGGATTGAATGATTTGCAAGCCGATTTTGGGAATGGATATTATAATGATCATCATTTCCATTACGGCTATTTCGTTTATGCTATAGCGATTATTGGAAAATATGATCCAGGTTGGGTTAATTGGTGGAGAAATCCAATCTTTGCTCTTGTTAGGGATTTTGCGAATACTAAGGATGATCAATATTTCTTGAAGTTTAGGGTTAAGGATTTCTATGATGGCCATTCGTGGGCTTCGGGTTTGTTTGAATTTGGTGATTCTAAAAACCAAGAATCCACTTCGGAATCTATCAATGCTTATTATGCCCTTTATCTTTTGGCCTTATCAATGAAAGATCAACAATTAATCAATATTTATAACCTAATGTTAACAACTGAATTGAGGAGTTGTAAAAAATATTGGCACATGACTACTGAGGATTGTGTTTATGATAATTCGTTTGCTATGAATAAGACTGTAGGTATCTTATGGACATCGAAAGTAGATTATGCGACTTGGTTTGGAGCTAATGCAGAGTTTATCCATTGTATTCAAATGTTGCCATTTCTCCCTATCTCACATAATCTCTTAGAACCTAATTGGATTAAAGAAGCTTACCCGGTTTTGGAACATTCGTTAACGAGATCGGACCCAGCGATTTCGGGTGGTTGGAAAACGTTTGTGTTTATGGCTTTGGCGGTCATTGATAAGAATAAGGCGCTTAATTTGTTTGCTAATTGTCAACAAGAAATGGACGATGGTAATACTTTAACTAATACTTTTTATTGGTTCGCTACCCAATAAAAAGTATTTGATTTTTCCAATTGACTTTGTTTATTTGCCATTTTGGATCTTTGCTTCATATCGACATACAGTCGGCGTCAAAAGTAAATTGTGTCCTATTAAAATTTAATAATTTGAAAAAATTTTATAGAAAATTTTCAAAAACTCAAATAATAGCATTTATAGAATAAACAAAGGTCTATTCAAAACAGTTGACAAAATTCGAATATCGTTTCTGGATTTTTTTAAATTTAAAATTTAGAGTTAGTACAGTCAAAAGTAAATTAGTCTTTGATCTTTTCGTTTTTGATCCATTTATATAATAAGAAGTCGGGTTTCCTTTGTTAGCAATTACTTCGCGAAGTCTTTTAGGCATCGAATGGGCTAGCTTTAGCAAATATCCAGGTCTTATTTTGTCCCAGGCTTTCTTCAACTCTTCTTTCATTTTTTCCTTGCTTGGTCTAGATTCAGGCCCTCGGAGACGCTCAAGTTCAGTCCAAAGATGTTCAATCGGATTGAAATCAGGGCTTTGAGTTGGCCAGTCAAGTACCTGATATTCTTGGCTATTGAGATAGTTCATTACAATTCTTGATTTGTGCTTCGGATCATTATCTTGCTGAAAGATCAAGTCTGACGTAGCTCCTAGGGATGAAAACTCGGCAATCCGTAGCTCCAGTTCTCACTGTAAGATAGCCAAATAATCTGTAGCACGTATAGTTCGTTCGATAAATCGTAGAGGATCAAGTTTAGCACCCTTGAAACATCCCCAGATCATATTTGAGACTCTTCCGTTTTTGAATAAAGGGCTGAGACACTTTTCCAATATTTCTTCACCTGCTTTTCGCCAAACCCTAGCTTTTCTTGCAGACTGGATTTCAAATTTGGACTCATCAGACCAACTTACTGATTCCCAAAATCTCTCAATGAAGTGAATGTATTTTTTGGAAAATTGGAGGCGTTCTTTCTTGTTCTTTGCTGATATAAAGGACTTTTTTCTGCCAATTCTTCCTTTTAATCCAGCTTCATGAATTCTTCTTCTGATTGTTGAAGTAGAAATAGATAGTTCTGAGTAAGTTTCGAGCTCTTTTGAATGGTCAGTGGACGAGATTCTTCGGTTATTTTGAACTTCGCGGATTATTCTTCTATCTATTGCCTTGGAAGTAGCTCTTGGATGGAAAAACTTCGGTAAATCAACAATTTCTTTGTTTTTCTGATATTTTTTGATAATTTGGCGCACTGATTCTGCATTGATTGAATAATTTTTTCCAATATCAGCATATGATATACTGTGGGCCAAGAAGTCATTGAAAATGACAATACGCCCATGTTCGGATATCTTCTGATAGGTGCGCATCGTAAAGCAGTGAAATAATTAAAAAATCGATTGGTTTTAAGGATAGTTTCAAAAATTTTGATTATAAGTTCTGTTTCCCAATTTACTTTTGACTGCACTAACCCTAAATTTCAAATTTCAAATTAACATTTAAAAAAATCCAGAAACGATATTCAGATTTTGACAACTGTTTTGAATAGACCTTTGTTTATTCTATAAATACTAATATTTGAGTTTTCAAAATTTTCAAATTTATTAAATTTTAATAGGACACAATTTACTTTTGACGCCGACTGTACAAAGCATTGAGATGAGGACACCTAATACAACCTCAAATAGTGATCCATCACATGAAAGTTTTTAAATTAAGACTTTGAGTACCGGTATGTCTAAAAACAGCCAAAATACAGAATTATTTTACTGGATATCAAGATCTAAAGTTTTTATTATAAAGAAATTATTTATTAAACTCTGGATTTAAACATAACCATTTAGAGAACTCTCAAATCAGCTTATTGAACGAAAATAAAGTGTCATACTTAATCTTAGTAACCATACAAAGTAATAATAAAGTGTTATCATAACCCAAATAATACATTATCTTATTGTAAATCAAATAGGATAAATTTCTTCATAATATTCTCTAATCATTTTACATTTATCATTAAGATGCTTGACAAACTTATATGGCCATCCAAATTTGTTAAAATAACTTCTCGTACTAAAATCTTAAGATTAAATGAAGAGAAGTACAAAATATATGTTCGAGTTGTTCGACTTTAAAAACATCAAATTATAAACTGAGTTACTTATTTCCAGTTTCAGCATTGTCTGGATCAGAATCGTCACTATTTTGAGATGGGTCACCATCGATATAATTCAAAAAACCATCATTAAGATAATATGCTATCAGAATGGCATATTGCTATAAGACTAATAACATTGACTTGTATAAACTTTACTTTGGCTCTATCTCCATAAGCCTATAAATTTTTCATAATAGGTATAACTTTTTCAATTAATCCATCAACCAATTATTGACAGAAAAGTATCAATTCATAAACAAACCTTTTAAGAATAAAGCCAAACAATTTATACAATAGGTATATGATATTTTATATCAAATAATTAATGATTTAAGACGATCTAAAATAGAAATCGAATTACTAGATTTCAAGACTAATTCTTTGAATTTAGTAACAAAGTTTGATTTTATTAAAGTTTTGAATAGATAAGCATTAGAGACTAGAGATGTGCAAAATTATGGAAATGCCCATGGAAAGTGACCACTCCATTCCATGGAATGGAACGGCATTATTATTGTAAAAAGTTATGGAATGGACATTGATATTTTTTAAATGGACCGAAATGAGCATTTTTTTGTATGGAAAGTTTTCATTGCCTATTTTTCCAGTTATTACCCCATAGATTTAATCAGAAAATTTTATGGGTTTTTAACTAAATATCAACCAATTTTGTCTTGAAATTTTAACCCTTAAATACAGGATTTGACATCTCATTTTATAATTTTGACATTCAATTTTATAATTTCGTCAGGCCATTTTATAATTTTGATTTTAAAATAATAAAAAATACGAAAATCATTTAATAGTTCAATAGATGAATTTTTATAACTATATGACACTATATTACAAAAGTTTGAGCTATATTATGGATTTTTGACATTGTTTCGCAATTTTCAATTTTTCTAAGCTTGCTGAAATCCTAAAATTTATATCTTTTTAATATTAGTGCAAATTAAAATGATTGAAGATTAACGATCTCGAAATTTATCATTAATGAACGCTACCAAAAATCTTAATATAGCATTTTCAGTCATTTTTATCTTTTTGTAAACCAGTTTAAAAAAATATAATATAGTTTAAAAGATAAAAATATTGATTTATTAACTTATTATAATTATAATAATTTTTCAAAAAGTTACAAGTCCAAATTTACTAACGAATAATATGCTCAAAATCTATAATCAAGTTTTAAAATGTGAGTCTAAATTTTTTAAAAGACAAACAGTAAAGTTGAACTTTACATATTCAAAATTAAACTATTAACTCTATTTTGATCAGGAAATTTAATTATTTATGATTTTCCCAAATTAGCTTCTTTTCTACTTGGAAAAATAGAATATTCAATCATTATATCCAAGCTTTTTATTGGAAATTTTATAAATCGAGCGAATAATCTTTTTAAAATAACTATTAAACTCTTTATGACAATATCTAACGAAATTAGAAAAAGTATTATTGAATCATTTTTGGTTGGACACTCAAGAAAAAATATTGCTTCTATGTTAAATATTAAATATGTAACTATCTGTGCAGCTATCAATGACTTTAAAAAAGAAAATCGTTATGAACAGAAATAAAAAGGAGAAAAAAGAAGAAAAGCACTTGAGAAAATACATATAGAAGAAATTAAAAATTGGATTGATGAAGATTGTGGAATAACACTCAGAGAAATAAAGGAAAAACTCGCTTTACAATATGAAATTACTGTATCTGAAAAAACAGTAGATAGATACATAAAGTCATTTAATTACACAATCAAACGAACGGCTTTGATTCCGGAAAGAAGAAATGACCAAGATGTAATAGAAAACAGATACAATTTTGCAACTAGATTTTTTGAAATTTTGTCACAGATAGACGAATCCCACATCATTTTTGTTGATGAGGTGGGATTCAATGTCAGCATGAGAACGAAAATGGGACGATCTTTGGTAGGTACTCCAGCAGTGCATGTAGTTGGAGGCCTGAGAGCATGAAATATTAGCGTATATGCAGCAATGAATAAAGAAGGCTTAATAAGATATCAAGCACAAACAGAACCATTTAAAATAGTAAGTTTTGGCACCTTTATTGATGATTTAGTACTTCAAATCAATGAAATTGATATCCATCGTGCAGTAATAATTTTAGATAATGTTTCATTTCACAAAAGTGAGATAATAAGACAAAAATTTATGAATAGTCCTCATGACTTAGTCTTCCTTCCCCCATACTCGCCTTTCCTAAATCCCATCGAAACTTTATTTTCAAAGTGGAAACTACTAATTCGTCAAAGAAGGTCAAACAATGAGGAAGAATTATTTAGAAATTTAGAAATATAGAAACTGAAACAGAATTAATTTATCCTGAAGACTTTGCAGGCTTTTTTAGGAATGGTTTTTCATTCCTTCCAAGGTGCATTAACAAATTACCAGTTATTGATGGTAATTAAATTATTTTTTCATTTAATATTTTGTAAAAAACCATTTTAATGTACACTTTTTATCATTTTTGTCATCGATTGACAATATTTAATTTTTAAACTGTTTTTATAAATTAGTTCAAATGTATAAACACATAAAATAAAAAGAATTTGTTTCTCATTTATTGAAAATTTTATCAATATTTACTCTTAGATTTTTCAAGAAAGTATGGATTAAAGGCATTCATCGCTAAATTAAAAACTATGTTTTTATTTAACACTATATTTTAAAATACCCAGAAAATATATGAAACTACAAGTCATTTTTTGAACATCTTTAATAAGATAGCTGTAAATATCTTCATATTAATATAATTTATCAATATATTGAAATTTCGCTCTTTTAACTTTATATTACAAACATTTAGATAATTGAATAAGATTATTAATGCTCATAAATCATTTTAATTTGCACTAATATTAAAAAGATATAAATTTTAGGATTTCAGCAAGCTCGGAAAAATTGAAAATTGCGAAACAATGTCAAAAATCCATAATATAGCTCAAACTTTTGTAATATAGTGTCATATAGTTATAAAAATCCATCTATTGAACTATTAAATGATTTTCGTATTTTTTATTATTTTAAAATCAAAATTATAAAATGGCCTGACGAAATATAAAATTGAATGACAAAATTATAAAACGACCTGACAAAATTATAAAATTGAATGTCAAAATTATAAAATGAGATGTCAAACCCTGTAAGTTGACAAGGGTAGAAATTTTTTAGAAAAATTCGAATTGGAAAAGTCATGGAAGAAATAGATTTAACATTGAATGGTGATCTAACTATAAATAGAGATATAGCTTTAAAACAGGCTTTTAAAACGTTACAAAAAAGAATGAAACCGAAATCTCGAATATTTTCTTCGAGTCGTTTTCGTTTAAACCGTTTTTTGCTCCTGAGAAAATTCATAATTGTTACCTAAAGTTATAAACGTTTCAATAACAGTTTTCTTTAAAATATTTATGACTTTTAAACCAGAAAAAATTCATATCTCCTATCAAATGTGTACAATATTATATATTAAAAAATAAGTGATAAGAATAGTTGTTTAATAATTAATTAATCATTGCTATTTAACCTACAGAGGAGTATACTTTCCAGTTTTTAGCTTTTACCACCTTTTCTGGTCAGAAAGAACTAATTTTATAATAGTAAAATTTATCTCCACAGAAACTTGAGTTGAAGGCGCTGAATAAATTATTCTAGATAAATAAGCAAGTTTCGAAAAATAAAGTTCTTGTTTCCCCCAATAATCTAATATATCCGTATTTGCATCTGCACTTTTTGGGTTAAATTCCCTTAACTCTCTAAATAAATCACCATATGCATCTTTTTTATGTGCCTATTATTCAAAGTTCTTTCCTTCTCCTTTAAATACTTATCTATTATAGAATCTGATTCATTGGGGGCATTCAACTTAGCAAGATCACTAACACCGATATTATTTTCTTTACCATCACCAATTTCTGGAAAATATTTTGAAAAATCCAACACTTTTTGATTCATTCTTTGGAAAATTGAATCATCGAGAAAAAGGCGATAGTGAGGATCTAAAAATAAACCTAAAGAAACGTGATCAAAATTTAATATCTCATTTTCCCTGCGAATAAGAGCCTGATTAAACAATAATGCCAAATTATTCACGTCCTTTATCTCTTCCATATTAAGCCTTAATGTTTTACAAATCACGAAAAAATCTCCGATAAGAAGGTTAGAACTTTTTAGCTTCTTTTACATCAAGGAAGGTTTCGACGTATTTCTTTCCATATTCCCATTCATTAGTTGACAAATAAGTTTCAGGAAACGACCTGACCCATTTCATAATAAAATCTTTTTTATCTATTAACCAGTATATCATGTCATAAGTACTACACCAGCGAGCAACTGTGTCAATAATAGGTTTAGTGATCGGTGAATTATTAATCAATAGCATAAGATTTGGTGTTTTGAACTTTTTTGCACGTATCTAAACCGTGCAATTTCTGTTTTTTCGCTAACAGAATCTTTAATGCAGATTTGTAATGTATGCACAACACAGCGCATAGAAATTATTTCTCTTGAACCATGGTGAACAGAAATAGATTCATTTAATGTATTATCGTCTAAATATAAATAATAAAAAATAGTACTAGTATTACTCGGAAATAATGCTGTTTTCCCCCAAATCATCTATAATTAGATCGTCATCTTTTTTTTCAAAGTCATGGTGTAAATTGCTTATTATTTCCTCTCCTAAATCTAAAATATTATCTAGTTCAGCACCTAAATATTATAAGTTTTGTGTTACTGTTAATATTTGAATCTTTCTCATTTAGGAGCTGGACGGTTTTAAGCATATTGCTACCATCATCGGTGCAAATGCAATATAAATACTGGAGTTTAAGATCATAATCGGCTATTATCTGTAGAATAATATCTTTTATATTGTTTCCTGTATGATTGTTATGAACTTAATGCATAGATAAACACTTAATATGAAGTAAGTTATTTTTAACATACTGGCAGTTTACACTTAAAAATTTAAAGTTTATAATTACCTAATATGCTTCTACTTCCACGACTACCGATATCCAACTTAATACTAAACCATTTTTGGTATAAATCTTTTTTAATACTCTCTTTTATTTTCTAAGTTCTTAAATACACTCCTTGCTGAATTGTATAAGGAGTAATAGATAATTTTTCTTCATTCAAAGCGTCAATAATTGGGTTTATTATCTTCAAAAGTCCTTTGAACTTAAAGCAATTATAAGGAAGACCATGATTAGCAACTAAATCAACACAATCTTCTTTCAATGTTTTTGCATCCATTAAAATGCAGTTTTTTTGATGGTTTTAATGACATGTTCCCATTTGAATCTGTACTAATTAGTCTAATATCATCATATATTATCTCCTTTCTTTTTATAGAGTTTTTATTTTCATTGTTAATCATTTTCTTATAATCTTTTAGTTCTATATATGCCGCCTCGTGTTTATTTTCAATATGTTTTTCCATATTTCCAGCATGATATACATTAAACAACTTGTTACACCCTTCTAATATACACGTAATGTTTGATAGATCATCTGAAATATTATAATATTTCACCACTGGATGTGTTGGCTTAGGCTTTGACAATAGAAAATTTTCTTTTCTTCAGGGGTCAACCCTGGTCAATTTAGATTCGACTAAAATCCAATGGCTAAAAATTCGAGCTATTAACGGTTACAAAAACGATTTACTACTATTTTTTAAAATGTTCCGTTAAGAACGATTTAAGAAATATGAAAAATAATCTTTTCCGTTATAAACGTTTTTTATATTTTCAAAAACCCATTCAATAAACGTTTTTTTCGTTAAACTTTGTAACGTTTTAAAAGCCTGCTTTAAAAAGTACTTCTACGAAAGAAGAAATAGAGAGATTGATTCTTACTAAATCTACAAGAATCACATTAATCGATAATGATAAAGCTAGAGCTAAAATATGGGAAAACTTTAAATTGATTCAACTGGATAACAATAAAACCAATTCTTCATGTTGCAAAACTTGTATGAAATTGTTTAATTTTATCTGTAATGGGAATTCAGTAGGGACAAATAGCTTGAAAAGACATATTTATCAAAATGTTAGTATTTAAAATCAGAGTATTGAAAAGTGCTTAATAAGAAAGCCAAACGCTACAGAGATAGAAAAACTAAACAAAGATATAGTACAAGGCATATGTGAAGATTTGGGCCCTTTGAAATCAGTTTCTGATTCAGACTTCTTGAAAATTGCAAAAAGTTTTATCAGAATAGGAGCTTTATACAGTGATCAAAATCCAAAAGACTTGATTAAAGATAAAACCACACTTAAAAGAAAATTTTTACAGATTGCTACGAAAAGTTCAAAAAAGATAGTATCGAAGTAATAAGTAGATCCAATTATTTTTCTTTCACCACGGATCTCTGGTCAGACAAGTATTTATTTAAGAACTATATTACTATAACAACACAGTTTTTAGGTGCAGATAATAGATATATAAATCTTGCATTAGTCACTTTTGAAGCAACTGAAAAGAGAAAGAAAAACTTACAAGATTATATTAGAAATGCTTTAAAAGATTGTTCTATAGTCGTGGATGGTGTATTAGAGAAATCTTATTTCGTTATAGACAATGCAGGAAATATGAAGAATATTTTTACTAACTGGATTAGCTGCTCAGTGCATAATTTAAATCTTTGTCTATCTAATGGTTTTGATTCTGGCTATATTTCAAATTTGTCTAATATCAATTCTACTTTAACAGGATGTAAGAGTATAGTTAAATATTTTAGAAATCTTAAAACTCCACTGATCTCAAATCAAGTTTGAAACAGTCCATTGTTACAAGATGGAACTCCACCCTCGATATGTTGAAATCCATTCAGTATAACTGGAAAGAGATCACTGACAGCCTAAAGAACAAAAATAAGGGTAAAAAGCTAGAAAAAGTAAACAAGCAAATATTAGATTGGATTATACTTCCTCTTATTCCGTTTAAAAAGTGTCCGGATGAACTTTCTTTTAACACCAACTCTACTATAAACAAAGTAGCAAAGTTTAAATTTGAATTAGCTGCCCATCTTAATACACTTTTTGATAAAATAGACAATAATGAAATCAAAAGGTTAATATGAAATATTAGTAAGTTTTTGGATTAAAAATACTATTTGCAGCCAATTCACTTTATCGCAGCTTTCTTACATCCCAAGTATATCTTGTATATTATATTTTAGATATAGAACATTAAAATTCTGTACTGATGGCGAAAGAGAAAGGATAAAAAATGATGTGAAGCAACTTTTGAGACAAATCTATATTACTAAAATCGAAAATTAGTGTGTGTGTGTGTGTGTGTATAACCCTCAATAACACTAAGAGGATTAAAGATAATAACATTAAAATTATACCAAAAGATAGAGAATTTCCTAGAGAGTATCTTAGGCTATATTATATTTTAAAAACTTTTCTTCTAAAATAAATAAATAGCTTTTTAGGTCACTTTTTGGACAAAAAATGGCATTTCGCGTGAGATTTTTCATTTATCAATCAAATCCATCATATTTGTATATTAATAAATAAACATATTGAAAAGTATAAATACCACCTAAAAATCAATATAATATAAACTATCTAGGTTAGTATTTTTTTGAACTTTTTATAGAAATATAACAATGCTAAAATCAAAAAAGCAATTTATCAAGAAATGCAAAGTTAGAGAAGAAACGAAACTCAAGAAGATCTTCTAATTCAATTTCTATGACTATCTCAAGGGTGTTTGAAACAGAAAGAGAAGAAAATATAAGGAGGTGTATTAATGCAACTAATATGGCTGTCTCAAGGATGTGTGAGACAAGAGAAGAAGCAAATATAAGGAGGCGTATTAATGCAAGTAATATGGCTGTCTCAAGGATGTTTGAAACAGAAGAAGAAGCTGGTTTTAGAAGATCTTCTAATGCAGCTTCTATGGCATATGCTAGGATGTCTGAGACCGTTGAAGAAATAATTCAAAGCATCATGAATTTTAGGCAACTGAATATTAATAGAAGAATGAATAATACAATGTATAATGGATTGGTTAAAAAAGGAGAGGAGTTTATAGAAAATGTTCATTATTTAGGTGAGATGTCAGAATTATGTATCTATTGTAAATCTAAAAATTTTAAAGATGAAGGAGCTAGAGATGGATATACTTATTGCTGTAAAAAAGGAAAAGTTGAAATTCAAGTTAATATAGAATTTAATGATATAATAAGAAATTTATTGACTGGCACTGATCACTGATCAAGAATCAAAAAATTTCAAAGAAAATATTAGAAATTATAATAGTGCATTAGCTTTTGCTTCATTTGGTGCTCCAAAACTTGATTCTATGAATATTACTAGATATGGGCCATATTGCTTTAGAATTCATGGTCAAGTATATCATATTACTTCTTCTTCTTTATATCCAGAAAATAGCAGCAATCCAAGATATACTGAGCTATATTTACTTGATCCAGATGAGGCTAGTAATCATAGAATTAATAGGGCCTATAATTCAAAGTGTAGTCCAGTAATGATGTCTCAGCTTACCAGCTTGATGTTTCAAGTAAATAAACTTGCCAGATGCTACAAAATGATACATCAAGTTGAACAAGAGGTAATAATAGTAATATTGCACCCAATCTCCTTTTATCTATAGTGAAAAATAGTCATACTGATCAAAGAAGATACAATTTACCTACCAATAATGAAATAGCCGTGGGTTTTCAGAATGAAAATGGTGAACCTCCTCATAATAGAGATATTAAAGTATATAACAAGAATTCTAATGAGACACAGCAGATAAATCTTTTTAATTCTAATCTAGATTCATTGGTTTATAAAATCCTATTTCCATATGGACAATATGGATGGCATAAAGACTTTGTAAGGATTAATGGCTCTGGTCAGAAAATTACTCATATGGCTTATTACTCCTATATTCTTGCTATAAGTGATGAAATTTGGACACCTTATCTATATGCTGGAAAGCTTACTCAGCAGTTTATTGTTGATGCATATACTAAAATGGAAGCAAATAATCTTTACTTTATAAAGAATAATCAAGAAAGATTTAGAACAGAGCTTTATAAAGGATTAAAGAATTAATTGGCTAATGATGGTAGAGATAGAGGTGCGAATTTAGGAAAAATATTCATATTACCCTCTACATTTCCAGGAAGTCGAAGGAATATGAATGAAAGGTATCAAGATGCCGTGTAAATAGTGAGATCATTAGGCAAACCTGATATCTTTATCACCATGACCTGTAATCCTAAATGGAGAGAAATTCAAGAAAATTTAAGAGGACAGAGCGTAGAAAATAGACCAGGTTTAGTAGTCAAAGTATTCAATTTAAAAAGAAAAGAGCTAATGAAAAGAATAATAAAGGATGCTATATTTATACTATAGAATATCAAAAACGTGGATTACCACACATTCATATTCACATGCTTCTAATGCTACAAGAGGAAGATAAACTAAGAGATCGTGAAGCTATTGACCAAGTTATTTGGGCAGAAATTCCTGACAAGTCCGTATATCCTTCATTGTATGAAAAGGTAACTAAACCTATGATCCATGGACTATGTTATCAAACAAATAACTTATCTATAAAATATCCTTGCTCTAATGATTCTAGTGTATACTCTAAAGACTTTTTTAAAGAATATCAAGATGAAACATTAGTGAACATTAAAAGTTTTCCTAAGTATCAAAGAAAAAGAACTGAAGAATCCTATATTGTAAGGGATAATTTTATAGACAAAAGCTGGGTTATTCCTTATAATCCTGTGCTTTTAGAAGAACTCAACTGCCATATAAATGTTGAATGTTGCACATCTGTCAAAAGCGTTAAGTATATATACAAAGGATATGACTGTGAAAATATGCACATACAAAGAGCAGAAACCGATGAAATGCAGTATGATGAGATTAAGTCCCATTTAGATGCAAGATATATGAGTGCTCCTGAAGCTATTTAGAGGATAAATAGCTATAAAATGTTTGATCAATCACATTTTATAATATGTCTGGCAGTGCATCTTCCTGATGAACAAGCTGTAACTTTCTTGAAGGTGATGAAGAAGAAGCAGTAAATTTAGAAAGAAACAAGAAATCAACCTTAACAGCTTGGTTTGATTATAATCAAAGATCATCTGAAGCTAAATATTTAAAATACGTGGAGTTTTTTTATAAATATGCCTTCAATAAAAAAGAAAGGGCTTGGGAACCAAGAAAATTAAAGGCAGATAAAGTAATTCCAAGAATATATACAGTAAGCATTTTGGATAGAGAAATGTACTTTCTTAGGCTTCTACTTCTTAATGTTAAAGGTACAAAATCATTTGAAGATTTGAGAACAGTTAGAAAGTTGATAAATAATAGACCTGAAGTAGAAGTTAAAAATACATTCGAAGAAGCAGCTATTAAACTATACTACTTTTCATTATAAAACCTAGCTGAGTGTTGCAGTCATATGTTTAGAATTAGCCACATACTAAACATTATATAAGGATACATTCTTTTTCAATAAATAATCTTATCTTACAAAATGTCACAAAATCCCCAACAGCAGCTATAGAATTAAAATTGGTACAAAATAATAATGTATGTGATGAAAGTTTAAAAGAAGCTTCAGAATCAAACTTTCCATATCAAATGAGACAACTTTTTGCACTAATATGTTTATTTGGAAATCCTTTAAATGTAAATAGTTTATGGGAAAAGTATAAAGAAGATATGATTGAAGATTTTGTTAATAATAATATAGAAGATCCTACCAACTCCTTATGAATGTAGCAATATTTCTGAAGAATATGATATAACTTTAGAGAGACAAAGATTAGAAACATTGCTTCCTTCATTGTATGATGAGCAAAGAACTATTTATGATTTTGTTATTAATGCAGTTCTTAATCCTTTAGAGTTAAATAGATATTTCTTTGTAGATGGGTTTGCTGGAAGTGTGAAAACTCATTTATTTAATACAATAATAGCATCTATAAAATCTCAAGGTTTGTTTGTATTGTCATGTGCACCTACAGGCATATCTGCTACTTTAATTTCTGGAGGAAGAACATATTATTCCTTATTTGGTCTACCAGTACCTCTTACAGAAGATTCCGTCCTTCTACAGATTCTAAACAGATCATAGAATTAAAAAAAGCAAGTTTAATAATTTGGAATGAAGTAAGTGTGACATTAGGATGTGCATTAACAGCTGTTGAACGCCTATTAAAAGAAATAATGAATGGTAATAGACCATATGGTGGTAAAGTAATGCTTTTTGCAGGTGATTTTAGGCAAAACTTACCAGTTGTTCCACATGCTCACAGAGCTGTTATTATACAATCTACAGTTAAATCAAATTCTTTATGGTCATATGTTAAAGAAATTAAATTTACTAGAAATATGCGTACAGGTCCGGAAAGAGGATTTGGTGATTATGTTCTTCAAATAGGAAATGGCCTTATATCAAACAATGATGGATTTGGTGATGATACAATTGAAATACCTGAAGATTTTATATTTAATGGTTCATTGATTGAAAGTATTTTTGGTATCTTTATCAATTTTGATGATATTGTTGAAAATTCTGGTAGAGCAATACTATGTCCTAAAAATGAAGAAACATTTAAAATTTATGAAAAACTTTTAGATTTTATTAACGAACAATTATCTGTGTATTATTTATTGATCTTATCCCAGAAAGTAATGAACAAGATAATATGAACTTTCCTATCGAGTTTCTTAATTCTCAAACACCTACAGGTATGCCTGCCCATAAGTTGAGGCTTAAAAAAGGTGCTGTGATGATGCTTCTTAGAAATATAAACACTAAACAAGGTCTTTGTAATGGTACAAGATTAATAGTTAGTGATTTAAAGCCTAATATTATTTTAGCAAAAGCATTAAGTGGACCAGCAAGAGGTCAAACAGTATTTATTCCTAGAATAATATTGAGGCCTTCTAGTAGTGATTTACCATCTATACTTGAAAGGAAGCAATTTCCTATTAGAGTAGCATTTGCTATGACAATTAATAAATCACAAGGCCAAACTCTTAAGAATGTAGGTATATATCTTCCTAAACCAGCCTTTCCACATGGTCAGCTTTATGTTGCTTTTTTAAAAGCAATTTTAAGAAATACAATTAAAGTACAGATAATAAACAGTCGAAATCAGGGAACTCTTAAGGATAGAAGCTCTAAAGTATACACCAAAAATATAATATATCGCGAGGTTTTAAATTAAATTATTTTTTATTTAAATCTCAATTTCAAATAACATTAAAATGAATTATTTTTACAAAAAAAGGTTTGTCTAAACTATATAATAAAAAATTCAAAGTTTTGAAAGCAAGTATATTATAAATACAAAATTTATGGTTCTTATTAATGTAAAATCCATTAAAATATTCTTAAATAAATAAATTTAACTATATTTTTGATAATAAATATGTAACTATTAAAAAAATTGAAAATTTACATATTAATTTATTACAAAAAATAATAATTCTAAATCTTATAAGCATTTTTAACAATAAAAACATCATATGTTCTTTGTTATTATACTTTTCTGCCGGTTTGAAAGAACGGACCTATAGACTTGTTATTGATAAAAATCTTCCAAATACTAATGTATCAGAATTTGCTGTTGATACCAAAAAGGAAATATTTGAGGATGAAAATGATAATATTGTTCAGTATGAAGTTGAAGAATATCTTAAGCTTAAAAAGCCAAACTCGGATGGTATTATATTTTAGGTTTATTTTTAGATACTTTGGAAAAACTCCCACTTGCATAACTTAAAAAATATTTCTTTCTCGATACTGACTATACCCGCAACGTCAGTAGGGAGCGAACATTTATTTTCTTCTGCTGGAAGAATGGTGGCTGACAAAAGAACGTGTTTGAGTAGAACAACCATTAGTATGACTCTATCAATCAATAGTTTTTTTAGATACAAAAATAGAAAACAATAAAATTACTTATTATCATATGTTTTCTCTATTGTACGTAAAAAGGTATAAAGTAGCGAATAAAAATTGTTTTTAACTTTAAGGATTTAATTGTAGATTAAAAACAATAACTATTTACAGCACAAAAATAAATAAATAAGTATGTAAATGCACATGGGACGGGCAGCATTATTATAAAAAGTTATGGAATGGGAATTGATATTTTTAAATGGGCTAGAATGGATGAAAATTAAAGTTTCGATTCGGAATGGGTATCAAAAAAGTACCCATGCACATCTCTATTAGAGACCTCTTGAGAGCACAAACATCCTTCTAGCTATTAAGACATACTTGATTACTACCTAAAGAAAAGATAGCCAGAAAAGTCACTAATTAACAAGTAAGCCTTAACAAATGCCAGATACATGGTACTTCGATGAGCATAAGATAAGTGAAATGACTTAGTCTCTTATTGACAAGTTTCAAAATCTTTTTACTCTTTTTGGCTATACACTGCCCGTCAAAAGTGACTCAGTGTTTGGAAAATTCAAACTTAAATGGTAATCCACGAATGTGTAAGAATTCGAGCAAGCTAATACTCATATGGAAGATAGGTACAGCCTTTGTCTATAACATTAAAAATATTATTGATTTATTTTAAATATTGATAGAGATATGATTACTCAAAGTTGAAAGTAGATGATTCAGTGTTTTGTCGAATTTTTTAAAAAAAATGAAAAATCAATAGATTGTGTGCCCGCCCTTGGTTTTTCTGATCTGTTCGAGTCTTCTAGGCATTAAACTAACAAGCTTAAGACATATTTCAGCTGAAATATTGTTCCATATATCTTGAATTCTCTCCAAAAGTTCATCTTTGTCTTTACATGGTGGTCGAATTTTTAGATCTCTTTTCATATGATCCCATAGATGCTCAATTGGGTTAAGGTCAGAAGATTGTGCAGGCCATCTCATTACCTTTATTTCGTTTTTTGATCCATTTTTTAATACTTGAACTGGTATGAGAGGACGCATTGTCATTTTGAAAGACAATTTTAGATTTGTCCAAGCCATAAAAGTCACTTGTATACATCAGCTCGTCATCCAGAATACTCACATATATCTCAGCATTAACACTGCCATCAATTCTACAAAGATACCCAACACCTGATGACAGCATACATCCCCAAACCATAATTGATCCACCACCGAATGTTTTTGATTGAGTAATATTGTGATCTCTGAGTGGTTCCCCGATTTTTCTAAAAGTTCCATCACGTCCATCAGATCCCTCTAGATTTACTTTAGTCTCATCTGACCATATAACCATATCCCAGTCCTTATCTTCCCAATTTCAGTGTGTTTTTTCAAATTCTGATCTTGCTCGACGATAAGATTTTTTTAATTGTGGGCATTTCTTTTTGTATCTAGATACGATGTTGCTACGTTTTAATTTACGCAGTATAGTACTCGAAGAGGCGGATATTCCTGCATAGGTCTTGAGTTCTCGCTGTATTTCTATAGAGTGGAGCATTTACCACTTGTTGCTAATCTTTCAATATGGTTTTCATCATACTTATCTAAGACCAGAGGACGACCTATAGTAGGCTCTGGAGTATTTTTTTCAACTCTATTTATTACTCTGGACACAGTTGCTTGTGAAACTCCAACAATTTCAGCTATTTTTCTTGAAGATTTTTCATTTAAAGCAAGTTAGTTAATTCTTTTTTCAATTTTCTTCTTGTCATACCAAATAATCCTTAATACCTTCTGCTAAGAATTTGAAATAAAAATGAACAATTTTGCGGTATTTTAGAATGTTCTAGAATGAAAATTTTGTAAATTTAAAAAATTCGACAAAACACTGAACCACCTACTTTCAACTTTGAGAAATCATATCTCTATCAATATTTAAAACATATCTATAATATTTGGATATGTTATAGAAAAAGGCTGTATCTATTTATTATATGAGTATTAGCTTGCTTGAAGTCTTACTCATTCATGAATTACCATTTAAGTTCGAATTTCCCAAACACTGAATCACTTTTGATGGGTAGTGTAGAAACATCTTTCGAAAATTTTTTGCCATATGGAGTATACTTGCAATAAATTGATCATACTAGAAGCCATTCCATCTGTGTCTTTCGATCCTTTTTTAGCATCAAGAATCATTCTCGCTGAATTCTATAGAGTGGTGGTCTCTAAATCACCAAAACTTGGCAATTCTTTGAACTCGGTAGTGATCGAAGTAGCTAAAAATATAATTGAATTTAAAGTTACGTATATTAAGGAAGTGTGCTGGTTTGATCTGAGTTAATGGTTAATTAAGTGCATCTTCAACATTGGCCACTTCTTTATCTTCTAACGAATTGTTATTCGATCCTTGACTGGTTTGTAATAGAGTAATATTAGAATCTGAATAGCCCCAAAAAAACACTAATAGCAGCCACTATATAATGTTATTTTTATATGAGTAAACTTATTCTGCTAATAAAGCCAAAGATCTTTTCAATTTTGCTTTCCTTGCTATTAATCTGTTGAGATTCTGAATTTATCTAAAAATATAGTTTACCTTTGCATTATGGTTTGGATCACATTTTTATTTATTATTAACGTTTAAATCTGTTGTCGCGTTCATCTTTTTTGTGGATTTTTGCGGATTTTGTTTTGATTTTGTGAAAAATAGGAGGTAAGCCGCAATCGAGATAGTAATTTTCTTGTTATATTTAGTTGTTAAATTTAGTATGTATAAATCATAATCTTGTACTTTTTTTATCTTATCTTGTCTTTTTCGTAAAATCATCTTCATAAAATATTATTATAAGTCGTGTTTTCTTTGATTTATTTACTTTTGAAAACGTCACAACTTGGCACAAAATGATGAAATCTTATATTGGTTTATTTTTACTTTGTATTTAAGTTTTGTTGTAGTTAATAATCTATTTTGATACTTTGATACTCTCTAACCTTTTATGAAACCAAAGCATTAAACTTAGACATCAAAAAGGCATCTTCACTCTCGGATTATAATAAGAGGTTTGTATATTGCTTTAAAGTTTATAAAATCCAACTCACAACAAAATAAAATAATCATTTTTGATGAATGCGCTTTATTTTCTCGTGCTTTTTAGACAAAATGATATTCGTAAAACACCTAAAATTATAGTGGAATTGATTATAGATCAAAGTGCCTTCATAATTACTTGATTTGAGAGCTAATAAAGAGATTTATTTTCCTTGGAATATGAATTTGCTATCCAATCTTTTCGATCACTTATCCTTCTAAGTTAAACAGAAAAGTTCAAAAAATCAATTTTAGATGACCGTCAATACCAAAACTTCTGCTTCAAAGCCAACAAGTGGAACTACAGATAAATCAACAAAAAACAATACACAAAAGACTCAAAACAAAGATACTAAGAATGCTACGAATCTTTACAATTCTCTGCTTCCTATGAAAGAAACTAGGTTTTTCTCAAATTATAGTGCTATTTTAAATACAGAAAACATGGATCCTGACCAACTGCTTAAATTAGTAGAAAGTAATCCTTATGGAATAATTCCATGGCTTAAAGAATACAGAAATCCAACCTTTGAAGAGAATTTTAAGAAAAAGTACAATATAACAGAATATAAACCTATAATGAACCACAAACATCAATTTACGAACCCTTACTATAATAATGAACATTGTTCACCTTTTACTTCTTTAATTGTTCCTCTGGGAAAAATTGACGAAATGATTTGGAAATATTTTTATACTTTTACTATGGATGTACAAAATAGAATTTCTAGCAACATATATGGTGATTATTGGATTACACCCTCCTTACAATATCTATCTCAATTGTCTAAGAAAGAATTGAGAAATGTACCCGATCTTATAATCGGAAGATGTGGATATGCAGCCATTCAATTCCATGGGCCTTTAGATCTCACTTGTTTGAATTTGAATACGATCCTAGGTAACTTAATTCTTATAATCGAAAATCAGATTATTTTGTACCCATTTAGTCGAATGAAACCAGCAACTAATGAAGAACTTAATGTTAGCTCTACATTGTATTTCTTTAATGTCTGGCCTATGAATAAAGTTGATCATCAGTTTGATGGTTATGATTTTAGGTTTTATTTGGCTGATACTTCCAAATTGAAGTTTCGAAACTTTATCACCCAAACTGGAACATTAATCTTTGGCTACTTCCCTGTTGATTAGTTTTGTATGATTTTAATATTTCTTCATTAATGTTTGCATTTGATTTTTGAATTTTTCTTTTTATTTTGAATTTTTCAATTTTTTCGAAAAATTGAATTTACACAGAATTGTGAATCATTAAAGTTACTACCAGAAAAGCATAAAAGGGATACAAAATGCGAGGCAAACTATAAAAATGTCATATTACTCAACTGAACAGCCCCAATACACCAAAACATTGTTCAACAACTTTCATCACAAAGTCTGGCATCGCAGCCAATAGAATACAAGATCAAAAGAGGGATTCTTCTAAGCCAAACAATAGCTCAAAACGGAAAAGAAATATACAGATACAGAAGATATGGACGAAAATTGGTTTCAAATGGCGATATAATCATCAGAGCAAGTAGAGAATTACTCAGATCTGGCATTAAATTCACACATGCAAAAACTGGCTAAACTGCTAATTTAAGGGCTGAAATATTCAAATTGAAAGATATGTTTCAATTGGCTGTTGATGATCAAGTTATTAATTTCGTTGAAAATATCATTGGAAAAAGCTATAAGATCTTTTCAAATGAAGTTCAAATCGGAGAATTAGATATTTCTATGTTCTCAAGGACTTATACTTTCACTTTTTGCGATCATAGATTTGCGAGATATAAGGAATTTTTGCTCTCAACTTGCTGTTATCTTAGAATTGTCGGGGCTGAAAACCCTTTTTTATTAAATTCCTCTTTTCAAACTTATATTTCTAAATGATACAAATATGCTTTTATTTTAAAACCATTTGAAAAAAAAATCCGATTTCTTTGGCAAAGTGGTTTAAAGTTATTGATACAATTTTCCTGCTAAAGCCCAGCTTTTCGAAAATAAAGGGAACTACCAGGTATTTATATAAAAACAAATTATTAAGGACTTTGAATTTGTTGGTTGTATATATCGAATACATTAAAATATTAGGTTGGAAACTAAATAATTGGAATTTTTTTGAAACTTTAACAATCGATTTTTTTTCTAAAATAAAGCAATTTTAATCAATAATATAAGCACCGTTTGTGTTCAAGACCTTGTTCCATCTATCATACAGAGATCGAATTCCTTTAGCATAAAAACGTTCTTCTCTAGATTCAAAAAAACTTGATATAATTTTTGAGTGACTTTGTCATCGAATATTTTACCCCTTAAAGAGTTGTCTAAAGATCTGAATAAATAATAATCCGAAGGAGCAAGATCTGGAAAATATGGTGGATGGGGCAGCATTTTCCATCCATAATCAATTATTTTTTCCGAGTCATTATTGCAATATGAGGTCTAGCATTGTTATAGAAGAAGTAAACATTTTCGATTTTAGGAGTTCTTTAGCTTTAACTTTCTCAAGTTGAGAACAATATACTGTTGCGTTTACATTGGTATTATGAGGAAGCAATTCCCAATATACGATTCCTTGTATATTCCACAAAACTGACAACATGATTTTTTGGGGATGACTTTCACCTTTTGGTGTTTGCATAGGCTCCTCTTTTTTCTTAACCCAGCTCCTTTTTCTACTATGATTAACATATAGCACCCACTTCTCATTCCCTGTGATTGTATCATTCATCGAGTGCTGGGTACGGTGCAATGACGAAAAATTTGCACAAGTGTCTGCTCTTTGATTCAACTGATTTAGAGTCAAATCACGAGGAACGTAAACACCAAGTTTTGACACCAATCCCATTTCGTTTAAGTGGTTTTGGATAGCCATATGAGAACATCAAAGCATACTCGCCAGAAATCTTGAAGTTAATCTAGGGTCTTATGTAATTGGTGTCTTTAATTTCTCCAAACATATCTCAATTGGCCTTCCTGGACACTGTTTATCTTCAAGTACATAGTCTCCTTCCTTAAGTCGCTTGAATATATTATATACTTTAGATTCAGAGATCGAGTCCTGGTCTATCCATCTGCATATATTTTGATGAGCTTCTTTCTCTCTGTATCCCGCCTCGAACTCATATAATAAGCTGTGTCGAATGTGAATTTTATTTTTGTTCATTATTACTAGAAAGAAAGCAATTTTTATTTGAATTTATATAAAAAATTAAATAAGCTTTATTTAGTATGTTTTAATTACATCATGGAATTTTTTGAACTTTCAAAAAAATTCCAGTTACTTAGTTTCCAACCTAATATAATAATATGCCTTTGTTTTTAAGTAAAAAGCCGCTTTCATCTAATCTTTTGATGAAAGTGGATATTTTAATGCTTTATCTATCTTGTATTTCTTTAATGTTAGTATGATAACTAATATTTTCATTGGTTTGGTCTTTATAATTCTAAGCTTTATTTATGAAATATTTTTAAACTGAGGCTTTTTTAAAATGAGACAGGAACATCGTTTTTGACTACCTTTCTGGTTTCTTTGACTATAAAGATATGTTTACTACTTTAATGATACAAAATTAATGTTTAGTTTATAAATCTTTAAAAAAATACGTTGGAAAAAAATTGCGCGAGCAATGAGACGAAAATTGGCTTTTATTCTGCCAGAAAATTGTATAAATAGACAAAAAGAAAGATATAGAACGAATTATCATCCATATAATTAAAAGCTTTTATACAAATTATATTTTTGTCGATAGATTAGCTTTCAAAAAACACGAAATAACCCTACTTTATTAATATTTATATAATCTATGAAAATATTTAATATAAAATAAAATTAATCCTTCTCAGAACCACTACCCGAGGCCTCCTGACCTTTCGGATTAATTTGACTAGGAATCATTTGTGTGCCTTGTTGAAGAGGAACAGGAAGTTGACCAGTAGAAGCGTCAGCTTGCTGTTAAGGATTTGAACCATCATTTTGCTGTTGCGGATTTAAATCAGTTTGTTGAGGACCATTTTGTTGAAGACTATTTTGCTGAGCTTGGATTTCAGCTTTTTGGGACTGAAATTCAGTTTGTGGTTGTGCATTATCTAATTCTTGTACTTTAACTTCTGGTTTCTCTTTTTTAGGTTTTACACTGATTTTGGTCTTTAAATCTTCTTTTTTCTCAGCCTGACCTTCATTATGTTCAGTATTATTTTCATTGGTGGTATTTGGTTGAACCATGGTTTGAGTAGCATTGACTATTGGTTCTGCCATCGTCCTATTTTGTTGTTGATTGCTTGATTCTGTTTTGATACTGTTTGGTTGTTTCTCGCTATCGCTAACTTTCTTTGCTAATGCATCGAGTAAGATGACTACATCATCACTTATGCCATCTTCTGGTTTCTTTTCATCCTTCTTGTCTTCTTTCTTCTCATCTTTCTTTTCTTCATCACTTTCAGATTCTTCTTTTTTGTTAGCATCTTTTCCATCTTCCATTGTAGAAGGAGGTAAAATAGGAGCAGGTTCAAATGTAGGAGCACTCAAGATAGCATTAGTTATCGAAAATATTATTATTAGTATTTGTTTCATATTTTTAAATCTGAAATGTTGGATTTTGTTTACTTTTATAGGTTGGTGACCAATAAAAATTATTAACTGGGTACTTTGCATGAATAATGTTAATGTAGGCTGGTAATCCCAAAAATTCATTATATAGGGGCTTGAGATGAATTAATTGGGTTTATTTTAAAAATAGTCACTTTTACTTGTGTATATTATATTAGGCGTTTGTATAGTTTCCGTAGAAATGGCGAAACAAGGCTCTATAAAACAAGTATTTATTTGTAAACTTTATAAAGGAAAAATTTGGGTTATAGAACCATTTAATCTAAATTCATGTGACCAAATTGTAAATGACAAGTGTATTCTATCACATGGAGAATCAAAAACAGCAGGAAGAGTTACTACAGGAAAAAAGTTAATAAATAATCATCAAAATGCTGTTAATAAAATATAAATTAAATATTTTGAAATCAAAAATATTAATTTAGTCAAAGGGAGCTGCCGGAATTGAACCAGCGACCTAAAGATTTGCAGTCTTCCGCTCTACCACTGAGCTAAACCCCCTTAGAAATTGCTATATCCAATAATATACATTTTAATTAGGAAAGATATTAAAGAGTTTAAAATTAAATGTATTATTAGTAAAAAATTTAGAACAGAGAAACTACGCTCAACACCATCAATAAACTAGGAACAAAAATATTAGAACTAGAAGGTTTAAAATCAAACTTAGCTTTAGTAACATCAACCATTAAATTAGTATCGTTATTCTTATGCTGAAAACCAGAATCTTTGTCAGCAAAAGGGGTATGATCGGAATTACGTTTGGTAGAATTAGAAGCTTGAGCATCGATAGCCGTTTTATTATCTGAGCTTGATTGGTTTAATGGTTTGGTGTTATTTTCATTAATAGTAATGTTTTGGTCATTAATAGGAGCAGTATTATTTTTTCCATTGATAGTTGAGTTTTGACCAGCAACTGAAGTGTTGTTTTGGCCATTAAGGACATCGATGCCATTTCCTTGAGCAGGCATATTATTATAAGTGCCCTTTTGCGAGATTGATTTGCCATTAATTGGTAAACTGGATACTGGAGGGTTGATAACTTGCATATCTGGCGAGATTTGCCAATAATTTAAAGGCTTAGCTTGACCAAGTTGTGGTTGAGTTGGAGCTGAAACCGGTCCAAGTTGTGATTGAGTTGGAGCTGAAACCGGAACTGGAACTGGAACTGGAACTGAAACCGAAACTGGAACTGGTTGTGGCTGACCAGCTTTGTTATCCATAACAGTATAAGAAGGCTTTTGTTCTTGTTTAACTATAACTTGTTGTATAGGCTGCACTTGAATGGTGGTGCTTATAAGTAATAATATTATAGTGTTCATTATAGATTTATCCCTCGCTAAGCGGCTTTTATATGTCCATAGAACCATTTCTAATAGTTACCAAACCATACCGTGGAATTTCACCCGGTGTTGCTACTTTTGCACTCATTTTCATAGGTGCTGCCCCCGTTGTAATTTTTTGCATAAATCAAGAAAAATTTATTAATGAAATCAAAAAAGTAAGATTAATTTTGTTGCTATATGCATTACTCTTGCTAGATTTCCGATACGTTTCTTTGAAATAGTCTCTATCCAAATCTTGATTTTGCTGATTGTAGCTATTGATGTTTTCCCTAGACTTTTTGATCAATTCTTCTTCTGTAGCCTTGCCCCTATGACTAGTATAAGAACATCGAAATGCCAAGATTAAGATGGAATATGACTGAAAGTGCATTAAATGACAGTTGGTTGTTTTGTATTTATATCTAAGGTTATTGAATGGGATTTATTGATTGATCCTTTGATGATTTAGCAAATCCTTGTTTGGGTAATAAAATGGTTGAAAAGGATCAAAAACAGTACATAAAGTTAGCAACTATATGAACCAAAATTATTGAAAGAAACTGGTTGAAGAAGAAAGAACATTATTATTTTGGTTGAAAAATTCTAATAAAAAGCTGATTTGATAAATAAATAAAGATAAATTATGCTTATTTATTAATCAAATAATACAACCAAAATATTAAGTTTTTAAAAAAACTTTCTTCCATATATGCAAAAAAGAAGCAGATAAATAGTATCAAACTTATAGTTCATTTATTTTAACCAAGCAAAAGTACATAAACAAGCTCAATTTTAAAGAAATAAAGGCTAGCAACAGCAAAAGAAATCATTTATAACCGTTATTAGTGATTTATCCCTTTTTGCTTAAATAACCCAATTTTTAAAGATTGATTATTTAATAAAAGGACTAAGAGCCATGGTGTTATTTAAATAAGTTTATAGTACAAACCAAGTAAGTAAAGTCAAGGCAGGCCCAACAGTCGAGGCAGCTGACTTACTACCAGTAGCACTATGAGGAGTGCCTTTGGAGCTAGTAGTACTGCTGGTGGCTGGCGGAGAAGAGTCTGTATCATTCGAAAGGACGGCTCTTGTCAAAACCAACGTAGAGTCGCCACCACTAACGGTGAAGAAATGGCTGAACTTGAGGTCCTTGCCATTGGCCATTTTAATGGCATAGTTCGAGCCATTTTGGGTGTCGTTGTTCAGCTTGAAAGGCTCGGTTTTCCCCTTGCTCAGTGGATAAGAGCCGAGCTTCTGCACTTCCTTCAGATCATTGGGGTCGCCGTTGACCAAGGCCAGCTCGACCGTCGTCCCGGCGTCTTTGTTGTCGAAGGTCCAGCTGATGTACTGTGGTTGGTTGATATTCCAATTCGTGCCATCGATGGGGTAATTCATGGCGTAGTCGCCGAAGACAGATGTGAGGAATAGGCTGGGTGCGAGCATTTTCTTTTGGTTTGTTTGAGGCTTCTATTTATACTTTTCCAATTCGGTTTGTTTAGAAAACACTAACCCTTTTGGCCATGTCCTAATTAGCTCAAACAGGGTTGCTACATCTGCACTTAGTTATTTAAATGCTAAAAATGCAACTCTGCTTTTTCTGCTCTCAATGCCTTTGGCTAAGTTATTGATAGACAAACAGGGGAATAACTTCCTTTTATAGACACACTTTATATTGCAATTAATTGATAACTGGTGTCATTAAAACTGTTTTTTTTATATGGAAAATAAACAAATATGGCACCTTGTTTGGTCTCCTGTTTTATTGGTTGAGAAAAATCGATTTTGAAGGGGCAATAAATAACGGTCATTTTATTCTCATCTAATTTATCTCCTGCATTCATTTAAATGAATTACCAACCTTGCTAAATTTGATGCATTTTACATGAAAAATCAGAAACTATAAAAGCATATTGAATTAAGTAAAATCCATTCTATGAAATCCATTCTAAAACTCATCATTTCATTCATCAACAGCGCTGCAGTAGCAACAAGAGAGATGCCGACTTATGAATTATCGCATATGCCTGCAGCTCCGATGGGACTATCCCCTGATCCATTGGAAAATCCTGGCGTCTATAGCATCAAAACCGACGGTCCATCAACCGAAAACCCAACAGAAGACAATGGTCCGTCCTCTACTTCTACTGCTAGCGCTATTGCTAATACAATGGCTCAGTCTGGATTTTCGTCGGGCTCTGATGCTAAAGCAATCGCAGAAGCTTTTGCTCAAGCTCAAGCTTCCGCAGCTGCAGAGGCTAGTGCTTTAAGCCAATCAGCTAGTAATTCTACCAGTGCAAATGCTATAGCTGCCGTAATTGCTCAATCATCCAATTCTAGTGCGAATGCAGTAGCAAATGCTATTGCCACCGCCAATGCTGAAAGCAAATCGAATGTAACTGCAAACTCCATCGCGGATGCCATCACCAAAGCTGGTTCTCAAATCTCCGCTAGTGGCAATGCTACTGCAAAAGCCATCGCCGATGCTATTATTGAGGTTTCGGACTCGAGAGATGATGAGATGCCTAAAAGCAATGCTGATGCTCCGGGTTCAGGCCCAGCTCCAGCTTCAGCTCCTCAAAATAACACCACTGCTCCACAACCTGGTAACAACGGAAATAACAATAATAACGCTCCTTCAAATAATGGTAATAATAACGGTAGCGGAAATAATAATGGAAACGGAAACAATAATAACGCAAATACTAACAATAATAACGCAAATACTAACAATAATAACAACAATGGAGTTAATGGAAATGGAAGCGAAGACATAAGCAAGAATAAATCTGGAAACAATGACAACGGAAACAATAACGTCAACAATATGCAGCATTTCATCACTGCTATGTTGGAAAACAAGGTTTTAACAGCTTCTTTGAATGCCACTAAACCTTCAGATGACAAGTCTAAATCAGAAGCATCACCTTCAGATGGGAAAAACAAATCATACAACTCGAATGATAAACAAAAATCTGAATCATCATATATGTCTTATAATTCAAATCCTAACGTAGTACTTAATACCAACTTAGGCGCTAGTTTGCGCGGCAATGGCCGCCTTAAAGTCAAAGGTCAAGGTAGTTTTAGCGAACTCTCTAGAATGAAAGTGAAACCTAGTCACAGGAGACGTAGAAAGGCTAAAAAGCCTTCTTATTCTACTATGAAATAAACATACATCTTTTTATCTATTTCAATTTCTTTTTTATAATCTTTTCGTTATAAACATGGTAACTCTAGTGATATAATCCCAATGTCCTTTTTTAAACTCATGCTTTTTTATTTTTTATAAATTGTCCACTAAATAGTCGCATAAAATAAGTTAATGATTTATTCGGATTTTTAATATAAAAAGTTGGATTTTTTTAAATCCCAAAATAGTCTAAATAATATTTAAATAATATTTTCATTTGTCTTTTTATTTAAATGAAAAGAGCTATTAATGAAGTGTTTGCAAAAAGTTTGATTTCCAATTTTGAAAATCAAGGAACTTTTTCCAAAATTTTTACTGTTAATCATTTCGTTGCTGATGAAGGTAAAGCTAGAAGAACAATATAGGATATAATAAAACGATATGAGGATTCTGATTACGTTGGTTATAAAAAGATTCATGGTCGTCCAATAACAAAAAAACCCATTAAAAACAAAAATACGATTTTAAAGTGATTTATTAAAAACCCAAATAAAATACTGTACGAAAAGTTGCTAAAGAACTAAAGATTTCAAAATCAAGAATCTAAAACCAAACTTCATAAACTAACTATAAAAGCAAGAACAAGAAAGATAATGCCGAAGTACACAAAGGACCATCAAAGAAGAGAAAAATCGGGGTGCAGGTTTGTTTACAAAAAACTGTTGACAAAAACACTTATAATTGACGACGAAACTTATGTTACTATTGATGGAGATCAAAACACAAGTCAGCGTTATTATCATAAAAAACTCCCTAATTATATTGAATATAAGAACAAATTTATACCTTAAAACTACATTCGTCAAAAAATATCTGGTTTGGCAAGATATTGACGAATTTGGAAACGTTTCAGATACTTTTATTTCTGATAAATATCTTGATAGCCAAACTTACTTGAATGAATGTATAATAGCTAGGCTAATACCGTTTATTAATAAGTATTATGATATAAAAAATGTGGTGTTCTGGNAGTATTATGATATAAAAAATGTGGTGTTCTGGACCGATCTTGCCTCTACCCATTAATCTAACCTTGTGAGAGATTATTTGGACGATAAAATTGAAATGATTGAAAAAATGAAAAATCCTCTAAATGTTCCTCAAACAAGAGGTATAAAGATGTATTGGTCTATTTGTAAAAGAAAATATTCTAATGATAATAAAGCACTTAAAAATATTAGAGACTTCAAGAACATTTAGACTAGAATTTCAAAACAAGTATTGTCCGAATCGGGAAAATCGGTTATGGAGCATGCTCGAAAAATGTTGATGAATATAGTATTCAAAGGAATTTCGAAATCCGTAGATGGAATTAAATAAATATATGTTCCGGTATCTCAAAAATAACAGCTTTTTGTTTTATTTATATCTATTTTTTATTAGCAATATCCAATTCAATTTTGTGCGGCAATTTAATGGAAAATCTATACTCAAAAAATCCAATCTTTTTGTCAATTTCCTGGATTTTTATTAAAATTTAACGAAAGTTGAAAAAAACTCCATTAATATATAATTTATATTTGTAAAGACTCCAAATGATCCACTCGTTATTTATGAAAAAAGACTACAATTATATCAATAAATAAAATGTGTAAGAAATATAAGCGACGAACTAAGAAAATTTCATCAGATTTTAAAATGTGAATATTGTATAACAAATTTTATATAGAATGTCTGGGTAATAGACTTAAATAATTATGTCAAATTTTGCCACATTAAATAAAACAAATGGCTATTTTTATAAATTACTATAAATATTAATTATATAATTTTATTTACAGATTTAAAAAAAGACTTTACACAAAAATAAGTTGGAGTCTCATGTTATTGACTTTATAAAAAGTATGCCAAATAAAGTAAAAAAGGATGTACAGCACTTGTAGATGAGAATAGGCCAAAATCAACTATCCACGGAATAATTATGAGATATGAAGAAACCGAAAAAGTATCTTGTGAAAAATCCCTCGAAGACCACTGGAGTGATATAAAATTATGGATTCGTTACTAAAGTTTAAACCGGAACCCAATGAGGCGAATATGGGACAAAATTTTCGAAACATAATTCTATTCTAATTGGACGAGAAATTTTAGTTTCTTGAATGCATAAAATAGTAAGAATGAAAATAAATTTATGTATTTATCAACTTTTCTATCCATAAAATAACTCTTAGCTATATTTCTTGCCATTTTAGTTGCTTCCTCAACCTATTTTCACTATGATCACTAATATTCTAGAATTATAACCGAGGCTTCAAAAATTTTGTCCCATATGACGGAACCAATCTCAAAATGCATTCACCAAGTGAATCCTTTAGAAATAGAAAGGAATTGCTCAACGAA